>PVLD010004395.1:51839-91392 GCA_004027595.1 Dinomys branickii
CATAAACAATACAGAAAATACAAAATTATACAGAATATAGTAGGGAATTACCACTGGATGTTGTATTACATAATGTTATCTTCATATTAGTTAACACAAAAACATTAAAGGAAATACCAAATTATAGAGAAGATAGTAAGGAATTTGCACTGGATGCTGTATAATATAAAGTTATCTTCACTTCTGTTAATACAAAAACCATTGAGGAAATACAGAATTATAGAGAACATAGAAGGGAATTAGCTCTGGATGCTGTCCTACATAATGTTACCTTCACCTTTGTTACTGAGTTACACAGATGATGGCCCATTTGATCATTCAGTTTTTCTCCTCCCTCATCTCCGTTGCCCTACCACTCAATCAGTCATCTACCCTGTGATAATAACTGTACTCCTGGGTTTATCTGTACCCCTGGACTCTCACCTTGGGAAGACATATAGCTGCCTCAGGCTATACTATAACATACATGGGTGTATACAAACTGTCATGGTCAGAGGTGGAAAAGCACATATGCTCACAGCGGACTGGCCAGCTCTACCCTGTTGCCGTGCTATGGGTGGGGGCAGGTCCAGTCCATGAGGTGCCCTCAGTGGGGCCCTCAGCACAGCAGCTGTGGGGCCCACAGCGGAGGCAGCCGGCGGGGCCCACAGTGGAGCAGCTGCTGGGGCCCACTGCGGAGCAGCCGGCGGGGCCCACAGCGGAGCAGCCGTGGGGAGCAGCTGCCAGGGCCCACTGCGGAGCAGCCGCGGGGTCCTCAGCGGAGCAGCCGCGGGGCCCACTGCGGAGCAGCCATGGGGCCCTCAGCGGAGCAGCCGCGGGGCCCACATCAGAGTGGCCGCGGGGCCCACTGCAGAGCAGCTGTGGGGTCATGCAAGGTTCATACATGCAAGCTGTAAGGAGACCCTCTTGGTGCTTACATTAATAGTTTGGGGTGAGTCCTGAGGACCGTGGATTTGTCCCATTGTTGCCAGGAACAGGCAGTGCTTGCTCAAGCCGCCGAGACTCAAGGTGCTCCCAGAGAGAGTTCAGGGTGGGAGCTGAGCCCTGGCAACCCAGCTCGTGTTTCCTGCCTGATGTTGGAGTGAGAAAGGTGTGGAGCCATGCGATGCACCTCCATCTGTACCTCCCTCCCGTTGCAGTGCTGGAGCCCCCGTCCGCTCCTCAGCCGGATCCCTGGGAGCCGCCGTGGCTCACTGCTGAGGCTCCCCGCCACTCTCTGTGGATAGCTGCTCACCCAGCTGAGAGGCAGGGGGCCACCATCTCGAGGCAGGCACAGAGCCGGGCGTGGTGTGCTGTGTACTAGTTGCATTGATTCTCTCCAGGCGCTGATTAGGAAGGTTGCCGCAGGGTGGGGACTCTGCCCCAGTGGCTGTTGCAACCTCTCATCCTCACACAGGGTCTGACAACTGCTACCGATTGCCATTGCCTCCTTTCCTGGCTGCACCCTCCTCTCTCCAGCCCTGGACCAGCTCTCGGAACTCCGCTCTCCCCTGGCCGAGTCGGGAGGCTTCCGTGAGCGTGGGTCTCTGAAGCTGAAGCTGTGAATGCCAGAACGAGGGCGCGGGCCATGGGTGTGCTTGGAGCTGTGACTTCCTCCTTCTCCTCTCCCTCCGACTGCGCCATGGCAGATCTCCGATCCTTTCCTCCAGCAGAGGTTTTGCTTAGTCTTTCCGAGGGCTTCAATTCCCATTTCAGATCCTTCCTGAGTTCAGGATACCCACCTCTTTCCCTTCTGTCCTTTGTCTGAGTGGCATTCCTCCGGAAGGTTCTCTCTGTTGCCTACCCGGTCGCCATCTTGAAGTTCTCTCGTAAACTTTATTTAGTTATTTGTTACTTTCTAATGAATTGACCATTACATTTCTAAAGTTCTGAAATGGCCAGCAGACCATAGAAAGATACCACTTTAGGCTCCTGCTTGAAACCAACAGCTACAGAAAACTGCTGGCCTTGATTCAGGGCCAATGAACAGTAGGTTTTAGAATGTCAGTATCATTTAATTTCCTCTAAGCTGAGAGGGATCTATCACTTTTTTTAAAAAATCAGTATTCTTTCCTGTAATTTTAATATCCTCGGCTTTCCAAGCATGGCTGTTGAGTTGAAATGACTTTAGAGCATTGTGAGCAAAAATCAAATTAAAAAATGACTTCATTTCTAGGGACGGGTGCACTAGGTAGTTTGTGCAGAATCACCAGGAGCATGACAGCAGGAGTAGGTCAGACAGATCGAGTTGTGAAGTATTTTGATTGCACTGTAAATGAGATTTTGAAATCAATACATCAGTTTTGTTGTATGAACCGAGGACTCTCAAGGACACAAGCAAGATGGAAAGACGGGATACTGCTGTGTCCAGCCTTGCGGAAGGAAATGAAAGTGCTGTATGTAAAAGTTCCCCAAAATCTCTTCTCGAAAAAGGCAAACTTGGAAGAAGAGCTTTATAAATGCTCCATCTTGGGACCTCTTACTGTCTTTTTATTATAGCTTTGGTGTTCCGGTGGGTCTTCTATAGCAGGCTGGACACAGA
This sequence comes from Dinomys branickii, assembly GCA_004027595.1. Taxonomy (NCBI): domain Eukaryota; kingdom Metazoa; phylum Chordata; class Mammalia; order Rodentia; family Dinomyidae; genus Dinomys; species Dinomys branickii. The sequence goes on from PVLD010004395.1 coordinate 54,361, forward strand.
CATTATGGGGTTTTTCAGCGGGGTGTGCTGGCACAAGTCTGTAACCCCAGCACTTGGGAGGCTGAGGCAGAAGGATTGTAAGTTCAGGGCCAGCCTGGAAAGCATGTGAGACAGTATATATTGTATAATAGTGCTTCTGGCTACTGTAACATCTTCCGCTTAAATAACACATTCTTTCCGGAAGCAAATTGGTTTTAATTGTGAGGCCTCTCTATATTCTTTAGGGCCCCTGATGTGTCAGGTGATTTCACTTTTACACCATCACAATAATAAAATTTGGCAATAATGATTTATTGAACACCTGTTGCATCCTGAACACTGTGCTCAGTGCTTTCAATTTATTATTTAAATCTCAAAAATGCCTTGTTATTATCTCTTATCCTTTTGCTTCCTTTTTTCTCTCTTTTCAAGTAAGGGAGCTAAAATGTAGGAAATTTAAATCACTTGCTCAAGGTCATAAAAGCATAAGAGGTGGCAAAAGACTTCACAGAAGTGTCTTTATAATAAAACTTGTGTGCTTGACTTTCTCACTAAGGATAAAAAAGAGATTAAGTCAAAATTGCTTTGTAGTTGGGGAAAATCCTCTCAGTATTTCCTACCCAGGAGAACAAAGTCCATGGCAAAGTACTGTGGAAAGAGCCTCTACCTGTGCTGTCCCTGTTGTTTCCATGTGGTGTCTGATGACAAGGAGAAGATGCGCCTGTGAGGGGAGAGGCCACACCGGGTGACAGAGGCAGCCTGGGTGCGCATCGCATCACGAGGTTCCATTCAGCCAGGGAACCCGGAGTCTATGCCCTCAGGCTGGTGCTGAGGGTGAACTTTTCCAGGGTAAAAAGCGGAAGTTAGGAAAGATTAATTGAAAGATTAATTTCTCATGAAAAAGGGAGAGGGGAGGTATGAGGCAGTAGGGTAAGGAAGAGGCCCCTAAGTTACCATGGTACCATGACTTTAGATGAGACAGAAAAATATCACCAGGCGTGGCGGCACACGCCTGTAATCCTAGCACTTGGGAGGCTGAGGCAGGAGGATCCTTTCGAGTTTGAGACCAGCCTGGGCTACAAAGTGAGCTCAAGACCAGCCTGAACTGCACAGCGAGACCCTGCCTCAAAAAAAAGAGAAAGAAACAGAAGCCACGAACTTGCTAGACATTGGTTCTATCACTGAGCCAGAGCCCCGATCCTTCTATACACGTTTCAGTTTTTTATTTCAAAGGTATGTTGCAAAGAGGAAATGCACTTTGTTAGCTTGATTTTTATTTTGTTTATTTTTCATTAGCTTGATTTTTAATGTTTAAATCTAAGACTTGTGGTTTGTGAGCCTTCGTTTGTACCCGTGCCCAGACAGGCTGTCCCGAAAGAGCTCGAGTGAGTGCCAGCCCGCCCTGCTCAGCTCTTTGCCCTCCGTTGGAACGGCTTTTGTAAATTGGCTGAATGAGCTATTAAGTATTATTTCAGCGCATCCTATGCCTCGCACAATGATTTAGAAGCAGATGGAAATCTGGCTAGTCACACCCTTTTCCTTCCACTAGAGGGAGGTATGAACCTATTCTGGAAAGCTAAAATTTGTTGCTTTTTAAAACTCGAAACAGCCAGTCTTACAGCAAGTGGTTCTTCCTAGCATTTGGGCCCTTAATAAATCTATACAGAACCAAAGGTGCTGGTGATGACACAGGAAGTTAAGAGCTATGACTCACAGCAAGACAAACGATCCTGATACAGCAGCGTGCCTGTATGCAGCACGGCCTCTAATCTCAGCAACTCAGGAGGCTGAGGCAGGAGGGTCACAAGTTTGCGGCCAGCCTGGGAAATTTACTGAGACCTTGTCTCAAAATACAGTTAATTTTAAACAGGGCTGGGGATGTAGCTCAATGGTACAGCACTTGCCTAGGTTGGGTTTAATCCCCAGCATATCAGTGGGGAAAAAAAGAGGTGGGATTTGTATGTAGTATTTATGGATTTCCAGAGAGGAGAGGATAATATCTAAACTGAGCCATGTATGAAAAACCAGCCAACTGCCACTACCCTGTGGCCTGCTGAAGGAAATAGGACCGGGCTCTCGTTCAGCCAGGAGAAGCTTAGCGGAGCTTCTTTCGCCATGGCTGATTTCCAGCTGCTATCATTTTAGTAAGCAGTTGTTAATTCCTTGGCTATTTAACAATCGGCTAGCGTAAGCCAGTGTGAGCAGGCTGCCACACACCGCTGAGCCCTAATGCAACTTGGAGGATACCGTGGAAAAACAAGGGCTCCACGGGAAGGGGTGCAGCTCCAGGCCTGCGCCCCTGTAAAGCTGAGCGAGACCCTGGGGACATGAGTGGCCTCCGGGACTGAAATCCCAGTCAGCTCAGGTGAAGAGCCCTGGAAGTTTCTGTGAATCTCTCACTATGAGAAACTTAAAAACAAAGAAGCAACTTCTCACCCTCTGAAAGGCCACAAAGGTCCTCCTCTTGGCTGCTCCTTTCTCATTTAGCATTGTGAGTAGGGAAGCAGGTCTTTGTTACACGTTTCTGTCTTTTCCCCACAACTGCAGTATAAAGTGCTAGGGAGAAGAGCGGGGCAGAGGGAACAGCGGGCTTTGGGGGGGAAGCAGACCTGGTTTGAATCCTCTGCAGCTCGCCAGTCATGTGATTCGGGGCAGGGCAATCAGATTCTCTGAGCCTTGCCCTTCCTATTTGTAAGATGGGAAGGTAAATGGAATCTGCCTTGTCAGAGTCTTTCAGGGCTGGCCACAGTGTGGATCCTGAATGTCCCTGCAAAGGTCCGCGCTGGAGTCTTGGTCTCCAGCCCGAAACACTGGGGCTGGCCAACCGTGGACTGAAATCTCCAAAACTAAATCAAAACCATCTTCTCTTTTCAGTTGATTATCTCAGGTGTTTTGTCACAGTCATGGAACTAGAGAAGGTAAGGTTTTACATGTCACCGCTGAGCAAATAGTATTTGTGTCCTCTTCGTCCGAGAGCAAGCCCCCTCACACCCCCTTGTGTCACAGGCAGGCGCTTAAAGCATTATGAGTTTTCCATTAAGGGGGCTTTCTGACACAGGTATGGGTGTATGAGGGCAAGAAGCATTCTCGAAGTGTGTTATGAGAGAAATGCACTGTGGAGTGTCAGAGAAACTTTAAGGTGAAAATAATTAAAGCTGTCAAGATGTTTCTCCCTCGAGTGGTATTTTAGGCTGAGGCAGGGCTGGGAGAGCACAAGTGGGCCACGAGGAGAGGGCTAAGGTCAGGCAGACAAGCCTCAGAGAGTTTGTTTTAGTTTGGGGTTTTCCAAGGGAAAACAGTATAATTCAGGACACTTAAGGAACGCTCAAAGTAAGAACCAGAGCTTCACCAAAAGGTGCCACAGCCATCCTCAGTGACAGTGAGGTCCTGAGCTCCTCCAGTGATGAGGAAAGCCGAGTTTCCATCAGGAAAGCCAACGCAGCAAGCTTATCCAGGAGGCTGAGCAGTGCACCTTCTTCCCTTGGGGAGCCAAGAAGTGATGCTCAAAGTGAGGACGAGAGTTCCCTCAGAGCGAACCATAGCCATTTTCAGCGACATCCGGGTCCCAAGCTCTTTCGATGATAACAGCTGAGTTCATATCAGGAAAGCCAGCATGACAAGCTCCTCCGAGAGAACCAACAGCTCCCTGCAGCTTCTAAACTTTTTCCTCTCCAGCTCTGCCTCTTCGGCTGCCGGCAGCGATCCTCAGGCGGCCTCCCACACCCAGCACCACGCTATTTCAGTTCAGCTGGGGGTTACAAGCTGACCACCAGTTGTCAATCCACCACTGGTATTAACCCTGGCAGTGGACATTGAGAACCCCCAGTGGCAGGTAGCAAGACAGGAACTGAATCTCCTGTGAGGGTGTGGGTGTGGCTCCGTACAAGTCAGATGACCTGTGTTCACGTGTGTGTGTGTGTGTGTGTGTGTGTGTGTGTGTGTTGAGGATGGAACCCAGGGCCTTGTATATGTAAGATAGGTCTTCTACCACTGAGCCACACTCCCTGTTCTGATCTGAGTTCCCGTAAGTATAAGTCTGGAGAACCGGTTCAAATTTCCTTAATGCACATTAGTGATACAGGCAGTGGTACAGAGTTGGTGTGAAAACAACACGCAGGTGGCCACGCAAGCCCTTTAGTAGCTGTGAAAGCCAGCGTCACCCCAGGGAGGCGGCTCTCAGTGCACCGTGGCTGGCCGATGACAGAATATGGGCACAGTGGTCGAGGCAGCAGATGGCTCTGATGCAGGCAGAACCATTAGGCGGGGACTAGTGGGCAACACTGCGTCAATACATAGGAAAAATGTGTGGAGATACAAAAAGAAGAGAAAAAAGAGAGAGAGGTCAGGGTCCTAGTACCCCGCACAGCATTGCTGACCCTAAGAAGCTGTATGAGCTACTTGAGTTCATTTCTGACTGCAGTTCCCAGCAAAGGAGGGGCCTGAACAAGCGGGGAAGGAAGAATTCTTTTCTCTGGTTAGGCTCGTCACATCAAGCAGTAGTGTGTGGGAAAGAAACATCTTTTCTTTGAGCATAGAAGATCAGACACACATTTTGGGGGGGCATGAGAAATACATATTGACTTGTTAGATGTTAATTCAGGCGTGAGATGAATGTGTAAACGAATGACCAGAAATAAAGAGATTTGCAGGTGGGAAAAAGAGAAATACCTACATATGTATTTTTCTCGAGGTAGTAAATTTCTCTTGTTTTTGAAAAATTGGTACATCGTGATCATATACATATGAAATACAGTGTGATATATCAATACACGCATATAACGTGATGGTCTAAGTACCATGTGTGACGGCCAGATTGTGATAATCACCTCAGGCACTTATCATTTCTTTGTGTTGAGAATGTTAAAAATTCTCTCTTCTAGCTATTTTGAAATACATTGTAAATTATTGTCACCTGTGGCACCGTACTCTGCTATGGAGCGCTAGAACTTTCACCTTCTCTCTCTATCTGATAGGTTTGGGTTTTTATAAAAGCCTTTTATGCAGTGTATGCTACAGGAGAGTTATTTGAGGCAGGTATTTCTAATAAGTTTCCATAATGTGAGTGAAGAACTTGAAAATGTTAACTACATTTAGAAGTAGAAAAAACTTTAGCCTGCTTTTTTTTAAAATGCTAAGCTACACCATCAGACAGTCTTGTTAGCGCCCTTTCTCCCTTTTGACCTCATTTTTGGGGAATATTACACTGCCTGGCCTGCTATTAATAGTATTTTATTCTGAGTCAAAAGAGGTAAGGAAGCTGCATTTCCAGAATTGCATTTGAGTAATTTGTGAAATTGCATCTTACAATTTGCCACCATCTCTAACAGTTCTTTACCATTTTCTTTCTCAACTGGGTGTTCATGTTCGTGCCACCGACCTCCGGGGCCTTTCTCTTCCAGCTCACGGGGGAGAATTGCTTCAAGCAGAGCTGGGGGTGAGAACAGGAAAGTACACTCTTCGTGTTGTTTGGTTCCCAGTGGACAGGACATGAGACACTCAAGGCGTGTGAGAGGTGTGTGTGGGATTTAAGTGCCTTCGGGAGCAATACATTGGACAAAAGTTATTTTACCTGTTTGTTTCCAAACATTAAAGGCCAAGACTGAGATTAAATGAGGGTAACAGACTTGGCTGAAGACGTTGGTTTCCCAGATGGTTCATTTAAAGCATAGGTGAGGGGAACCTTGTCCGGTGGTGCTGGGCCTCAGCTAATCGGATTAGGTTTATGTTGCTGCTCCTGTCCTTGCTCATTCTATTCAGGACTCCAGTCAAACATGACCTAGGAGCACGTTAGTTCGTTATGCTCACAGGTGCCCAGGCCTTTACCAGAACCATGCAGCCTTTCATTCAGCAATACCAGCACTCTGCCCGACAACGTGACACAGCCTCTGCTGCAGATAAGAAAGGCCACGCACGGTGACGGTGGGAAAGTATGGGGTTAGCAAGTACACAGGCAAACAGGTTGGAATTTTCACTTTGCTAGACACATGTGAATGACTTTACCAAAGAAATGTCAGCTCTCTGAGCCTCAGTTTCCCCAGCTATGTAATAGTGACAGTCCCAGGAAATCTGTGAGGATTAAGTGAAACAAAACTGAACCAAACTACACAAGCCTGCCTACTGTGGTTTCTGGGTTGGAAAGATACTCAATAAATAGTAGAATCATTGAGCTGGACGTGGTGGCATACATTTGTAATCCCAGCACTCAGGAGGCTGAGGTAGGAGCATCACTGAAAGTTCGAGGCCAGCCTGGGCTACAAAGTGAGCTCAAGCCCAGCCTAAACTGCATAGCGAGAACCTATCTCAAAACCACCCCTCCAAAAAAAATTAGAATCACTTTTATTTCCACAAGAGACCTGAGCCCAAAAGTGTCTATCCAAATTCAACTTTGATATGTGAAGGCACATTTCAGGAACTCTGATTTTCGAGCACTTGTAGTTCCCTCTGCCATCCCGTATTCGTAAACCCACTTTTTCCTTCCATCACCGCCAGGTCAGAGTGTTAATACGGGTGTGATTCTTTAATTCCATGAGTGCACAATATCAGATCCTCCTAACACACAAGCACCAACTATACTCTAGAACGTGAAGGGTAAGCCTGTTCCTGTTTCTCCTTAGCTCCTTGTTTTTTTCTTGCAGAGGCTTTCTCCCCACCCCTTTCCTCAGACCTTTCTAAGTTAGAGCCTTCAGGGAATATTTGTTGCCTGCATGGGTTGTAGTCATGGGCGATACAGGAACCTCAGGGTTGCTGGAGATGTGGGTTGTGCACTGCACAACAGCGGCGCAGCTGGTGTTGCCAGGTGAGATGAGCTCTGTGGCTGAAGCAGCGTGCACATTTCACCAGGTCTATGTGCTTTGGAGACGGCTCGGCCTTCAGACGGAGAAGGGCTGGGGGGGAAGGGAGCGAGGTACCCCATGATAAAGAGGGGTCCATTCTTCCCCACAGCAGAGTATCTCTTCCTGCCCTGGACTCTTGCTTTCCCAGGTGACGTCTAGCTCATCTTCGAAGTTCATCGAGTTAGCGTCGTCATAAAATCTAGTTGGTAAATGAATCAGAAGGGGTCCCAGGAGTGCAGCTCAGTGGCCCCAGGTTCCATCACCAGTACAGCAAATAATACAAATAAAGAAACCAAGCTAGCGAGTCAGTGTTGCTCAGCATGTGGAAGATGATTGAGTTGTAACAACTCAGTGCTTTAGTCCCCAAAGATGGGATTAAACAGTCCCCGTTGTAGGGTATTTTGGGGAGAGGCAGAGGCACGGGGTCCTACTGTGAGCATGATCCCTCAGGCAGGATGTGGGTGAGGCGGAAGCGAGACCGGGACCCTGCCGGCAGGTACACAGCCCTTCCCACCAGACTTCAGTGTGCTCTGGCCCAGCCAGTGGGATTAACCGCCTCCGCAGTCCCCTCCTAGTTTTGATCACGGTTCAGGTAGACTTGGAACAATCACCCTCCCCACTCTGCACGAAGCCGGGCAAGAATTCCATCCCTGGGTTCGTTACCTTCCTTGATGGGCAGGTGAGTCAGAGGGAAGCTCCTCCCCCCCATTCATTCTCTTTGCTTACATTTTCCTGCAGTGAGCTCTCCCTGTGCAATAAGGAGCAAACTGTAGGTGTCTGAGGGTCTTTCAAAGGAGAACATGCTGTTCCCAGGAGTACGATGACTTCTGAAGGCAGTGTCACAGCAGGCAGAGGGCTCTGCTTCCCGGGGCGAGCGGAAGCTGGGCTGTGGGGTGGCAGGGACATTGAGGTGGGGTTTGTCCACAGGAAATGCAGCATTCTGCGAGCCATCTTAATTCCTGATCCATTACAGGGATGGTGTGGAGGTGAACAGGGCCTTCGGCTCTGTCCTGGGTTCAAGTCCTTCTCAGCCTCTGACAGGTGAAGTGATCTTAGAGAGGTCATTTAACTTTCCTGAACCATAAAATGAGAATAATAACAAAATTTACCTCATAGGCTTGTTGTGTACAAAATGAGATAATATCATAGAACCCAGGGCATGGTGAAATGTACACTAAATGGTAACTTTCCACTGTTGCCAGCCTGGTTCCTTTCTTACTGTTCAGCCTCAGTTAGCTAATATAAACTCTGTGAGCCTCAGTTTCCTCATCTGAAAAGCAGGGATGATGTTATTCATGTCATGAACTAATGTGAGGATTAAACAAGATGTTTAGTACATTGTGTTGCACAACACAGATACTTGACAGAGGTCAGTTTTCTTCCCTGTCACCCCATCTGATAGCTCATGATTGCAGTTCCCACTGCAGAGATACCTTGTTTGCAAGCAAGCACCGCCAAATGGAACTGACTTTTTTTTTTTAAACCATCGTTAAGTTGTTCCTTAAGGAGGAAAGAAGGAAGAACACACAGGTACTAAGGGCTTGCAGGAACATCCAGGAGAGGGCAGAGGGAGGCTGAGACTGCCAAAGACAAATGTCTTATCCCTTGCAGGTTTTCCCCTGGTGTATCTTATCAGCCATCCGCTCTTCAGTCCAAACTGACTTCTGTGCCTGCAGGATCAGGAAAGGGCCTCGCAGCCTGAGAGATGCCAAGACTCTTGGCTACAGTGGAAACTGGTCTTGGGTGGGAGTAGGAGAGGTGTTAGGTAACCACTGTTCGTTGTTGATCAAGCAGGTTCTCCATAGTTAGAGTGTCTTGACAACTGCGGACCTCACGCTTAGACACCCAGTGCAAGCTACAACCCTTCAAGACTCCTTTTGGAGAGGCTGGATCCGCCTCAGCCTCAGCCCCACACGGTTGAGACTGGCACTGCACAAGGTTGCTGCCACCTGCCCCTTCGGTCTTCCCGAACTAGAGACCCAGATCCCAGCCCATCCGGAGCCGTATCCCCTGTGGCACACTTGTGCGTAGTCTGTGATTAATAAGGCACAGATGGGACACTGGGATCTCACAGAGGCCTCAGGGACATCTACTCTCTCTTTTTTTTTTTTAAATAAATACTGATTATTAAAGAAAAATGAATTTTTTTTTCTTTTTGGTTTTCTCTGAGATAGGGCCTCAGTATGCAGTTCAGGCTGGCCTGGAGCTCACTTTGTAGCCCAGGCTGGTCTTGAACTTGAAACAATCCTCCTGCCTCAGCCTCCTACCTCAGCCTCTGAGTGCTGGGATTGCAGGTGTGTGCCACCAGACCCGGCAAAAAGAAAGGTTGTGAGGCACCAAAACTGTGTGTTATTACATTATATGTACAATAGCAGAAAGGTGATCGCAGTTTTTAACCTTCACCATCAACGACTACCTCTGTCAAAGGGTGTTGTAGTGACCAGCAGTCACCAGCAGTCCTTGCCGGACACTTACTGTTCGGTGAACTAGGTGGAACAATTGATGAAGGTGTAAGTTTAACGTGTATTGAAGGCAAACGAAGAAGAAAAGGAAGTGCAAAATACGCGTCAAGGAGAAAAAGCTCTCCGAAGGAAAAAGAAGATACGTCCTGCCTGCAGGACCGGCCGCTGCGAGAACAAGAGGGCAGCGGCAGGGAAGTCTGACATTCAATCCAGGCTGCCCCGTCGAAGACCCGCCGGATCTCGCGCTGGAGTAGTGTTGGAATGAGGTACAGGGCTCAGCGCGAGCACAGGTCCGAAGACTGGAATCCGGTGCGGGGCTGCTCTGCGCAGGAGGTTAGCAAGTCTCGGAGCGGCCAGGCCAGGTGCAGGCGAGGTGCCCGGCCCCGCGGCCAAGCCCTCGCCTCGCGCCTCACCTCTGGTTCCTGAAGCCCCCTTGAGGGGTGGGTGAGCCGCGCCGACCGGGAGCAGCCGGGAGAACGGGGGGCTGCCGGCAGGGGGCGCGCGAGCCCTTCTCCTCCGGGGCCGCGGAGGCACCGCTCTGCCGCGCGCTTGAGCAGCCCGCGGTCTTCGATGTACCGCGAAGGCCTTCGCGGCCGGCCCCCGAGAGCCGGGCGCCCACAGGCCTCGGTGATTATAGTCACTTGCCGAGTGTATTTGCTGTGGGCTGGGGGCGCAACTGAGGGCCTCCTCGCGCACCTCAGGCACGCGTCTCCCGCCGTTACCTCCCGGCCCCCCCGATTCTTAGAGCCAGGCTCGTGCCTCTAAAGACACCGCGCGGGGCAGGGTCCGGAGGCTCGATCCTTAACCCGCGGGCGGCAGCGTCAGTGCCAGCGGCACCCGGGACCTGGTACCAAACGCTCCTTGCCGGGCCCCGCGCATCGCCTCCTAAGCCCGGGGCGCAGGGCGGGGGAGGCCCCGTCTCCGGCCGGGCACGGGGGCCCCGGCTCCCGCCCGCGGTCACGTGCCCCCCGCCCCTCCCGCGCGCTTCTCTAAAAGGAAGAAGCCGCCCGCGCAGCCGTCTGTGATCTCCGCGCTCTTCGCGGCGGCCCCGCTCCGCGCTCGCTCCGCCCCTGCCGCCAGGCGCTGGGAATCGCAGAGGCTGCGGAGCCGTCTCCGGAAACTTGCTGCGCGCAGGGGTGGCCGGGGTCCGGCCCGAGGGCCTTGGGGTGCGGTCGGCGTCCCCGGCCTCCCGGGCGAGCGCCCATGGCCCGGGCCCCGCGGGGAGCGGCGCTGCACAGCGCGCACGGCCGCCGCGTCCACCTGCGAGGTAAGTGCCCCTACCTTTAATTGCCCGACTTTCTGCTTGAAATCTTGCAGCCGCGGATCCGTCATAGAACAATCATGTGGGTAGATGATCCAGCCGTCTGGAACACTGCTGGAGACAGAAATTTCACGCTTCGATTAAAAGCCTGCGTTTAAGGCACCAAGTTAACTTGCTCAGTTTGCGCTTGTGATTGTCAGGACGGTTGTGTTAATAGAAATGTCTTTTTTAAAAGAAAAAAAAATCCTGTGGTTTTCCTCCGTGAATTTCCCGTGGGTGGGTGAAATGACGACTTGAACGGTGGATGCTTGAGGGGTGCGGACCCGGGAGACAGCGGGTGCAGGCCGAGGACCAGGGCTTGCAAACGGGCCGGCTGGGTTCCCTAACCATGGCCAGAAAGGGGTGCTGCCTGCCCGGTGCCCCGAGCTGCCTTACAGCTGGTCTTGTTTATTTGCTGAAGAGAGATCCAGCTGCTGTCTTTACCTATGGTGCCCAACTCAGATGTGTACATTTAGGGCGAAGGATTGTGTGTGTGTGTGTGTGTGTGTGTGTGTGTGTGTGTGTGCGCGTGCGTGTGAAAAACTTTGGAGTTCTCTTCAGGAATATAAGGTCGGCCTAATTTTACTTGCCTTTAAAAAGCAGATTTGTGCTTCGGTGTAATACAAGGCACCAAAGAAAAGATGTTGCCTTTTGGGGGGCTGTATTTCCAGTGTTTACATAGGCTTTCGGTTAGAAATTTTAATTTTGTGGTAAGTTTCTAAGTTCCCATTGGTTATTTTCCTCTGTGTGTGCGTTGGGGGGGATGTTTGCTATTTAAAAAGTGAACATGGGAAAGGAAAGGTTTGTACTGAGCTTTGTAAAAAGTGTATTGTGATTTTTTTTTTTGTCTGGAAAAAAAAATCCATGTGTTTGTACATACATTCTAACAAGAAAAATGTAAGGATTTATCAATAGGTGTTCAGGCACTAACTTTACGATTCTGTTTTGTATTCGATCATTTTCTAAAGATGAATCTGAAACATTCCTACTTCAAAAGCAGTCTCTATAACACTTAAGATAGAAATCTTTGAAATCAGTTGAAAAGCCATTTAGAACGTATTTCACAGTGGGTCTAAGGGACTTGACTGAACTGAATCACATTTTACATTTTTCAAAATTATAATACAAGAAAAATATGACATAGTAGTAAACTGAGTTTGCAAACGTAATTATCTGATAGAGTGCTTGCCTAACATGCACAAGGCCCTGGGCTGGATCACCAGCACTGGACAAAAAAAAGCATTTAATAGATACTGGTAAGTCCCTTTAAAAAACGACATACTGCAGTTTTGTGTAAATGTGTATCTAACATATAATTGTTCTAATTCAAAATCCATTTGAGTCATGGAACATACACAATACATAAAAATAATTATATAATTATTACATAACAATTCTGTAATGCACTGGTAGTTTTTCGTGGAGATGTACAAAAATTATATATGTAAAATATGAAGGTCTAAACTTGAGTCTCTCACTGGTTAGTTTTTGATGATATTCAGAACCCTTGAGCTGTATACAGTACTTCAGTGTTGTGCTTTGTAATTCAGTGGCTTGTACACTGTTTTAGACATAACTGCAGTTGAAAGTATCAGGCTTATCGGTCTTATTTGCATGCAGTTAAATTTAGCCTTTTTTGAGATGTACCACTCCATGCATTGTGACAGAGGGAATTACATCTCATTCTGCGAGATGAATGTACCTGTTCTAAGGAGCTGCCTGTAAATCAATTACTAGTCATCATTCTGGTGGTTATTTTGGAACACAGTAGTTTTTCTTTTTTCCTAATGAATATTGAGAGCCCTAATATTTTGCTTTTTTTTTTTTTTTAACATTTTGCTTTTAAAAGATATTTAAAGCTAATAATTGCCAAACAGATTACACATGTCAAGGATGCTTAAGATAAATGTGTGTGTATCTCTCCCATGAAAGGGTTTCTAGTCTTTGCCTTGCAGACGCGTATTTATGGTTTCTGTAGGGTGTACACAAGTAGAGCGTTTGGACTGAATGCTTAAGTCAGGGGCATAAGATCAGCAGGTAGAGTGAAGCTGAGCTGATTCCCTCCAGTCAGCAGGCCGAGAACACAGCTTCCGGAGGACGTGTTTGGTTCACATATGTATAGAGAGCTAACAGACTATTAGGAGCCCCGCTGTCTGGGCCCGAGTGACGGGCTTTGTAGAATAGAAGTTAAGTGAATAAGATTAGGAAACCAAAAAGAATTTAAGTCATTTTATCTTAAATTGTCGGGAGTCTAACTGGCTTCTAACTGGCCTTCGGCTATGTAACAATACCTTGCAGGGTGTGGACATCATTTTCTCCTCAAAAGCGCTGTGCAAAGGTCCGTTCCATTCCAAAAGAGGCCCTTGTTTTCACTGAGGAGACCTTGGAAGCCTTAGGGGGTTTATGTGCTATGCGTAAGATTCTCCGGTTTTCAGTCTGAGCAGAGGTTAAGACTCAGTGTGCTGCTCGGCGCACAGGGCTGGAATATATCAACCAGGCTTGCTGCTGCCTCACTCCTCACTCATTAGCTGCTCTTCTTTTGAGAGTCTTCCTGCTGCGGGTAGGGCCCACTTCTGTCTTCAGAAAATCGCTGTCAGCATGTGAGAGTTTATCTACTTCTTTTGTTTTGTTTGTTTAAGCGTCATACTATGTTTCCCAGCCAGTACTTTAGAACACCGAGCGTATGAGAAGCTGTTCTGCTGAACGGAGACGAGACCTGAGAGGGCCACGCACGGGTGTGCATTCTGGAAGAATGGCAGAGAGAAGTCTTTGGACAGAAGAGTTACTGTTCACCACGCAGGGTTTGGGCAAATGATCTTAGGGTATAGTGACTAATTAAAGTAATAGTACATAAGTAATTGCTAATGAGTAATGTTTAGAATCAGGACGTCAGGGTTCGTGGTCTTTCGTTGGCAAGGTAAAATTTCATGCCTGCATGGTCCAACAGGGACTCTCTTTTGAGAGCATTTTTCCGTGTTGTAGCAGACACTGTGATCGCTGAGGCCGTGCTAGGCCTGCGAACGATGTTTTTTTTTTTTTATTAGCACATTTGCGTATCTGTTTACGTTCCCTGTATGGAGCTGGTGCGTGTACTCAGCATGGCCTAAACACTTTTTACACCCCCGCCCTTCCCTTTCTCCACTTTTTTTTCTTTTTTGTCTTTCTGAGACAGGGTCTCACTCTGCAGTTCAGGCTGGCCCTGAGCTCACTTTGTAGCACAGGCTGCTCTCGAACTCGCAGTGATCCTCCTGCCTCAGCCTCCTGGAGGGCTGGGATTACTGGCGTGCGCCACCACGCCCGGCTCCTTTCTCCAACTCTTGATCCGCTTTCCACTGGAGAAAGATCCATCTCTCTCCTGCCTACTATCTTTTAAAAATCGTGTTAATGACACGTCTGCACTGCATAATGATGACACCCCCCGTGGGGCATTTGTGTGTGTACGTGGCACAGCTTCGTTCTTTTTCGTCGCCTTTCCTCCCATACCTCCCTGCTTCCTCCAACGCTATTTCCCCTTCCTGTTTGCAAAAGTTCTATTTCCACTTTTTCCCTTCAGTTTTCTTTTTTAAAATCCCTTTTCCCTTCCTTCCCTCCCCTATCTCTTGTTCTCATTTGAAACAAGATCTCCCTACTTCCTCTTTATGTTTTATTTTGCTCATTTGCATTTTGGGTGTTTCAAACAGGAGAAGCTGATATTTAACTTGTGTGTCTGATTTATTTCACTTAACATTACAGTCCCAAGGTGCATCCATTTACCTGCCCATAGGTCAGGTTTATCCTTCTTTAGGGCAGCGTAATACTCTATTATGTATAAACCACATTTTCTTTATCTGTTTATCTGTTGATGGACATATAGGCTGCTCCCAGGATTTACCTATTATGAGTTATGAGCTATAAACATGGGTGTGCAGGCATCACTGTAATATGATGTCTTTTACATTTTTTGCAAAGATACCTAGAAGGGAGCTAGCTTGGAATGGAATTATCCTACCGTATGATGTTGAAGAAATTTGATTTTTTCTTTTTGGTACTCTTTAGTCTACTTTTTTTTATTACCTTTGTTTTGGTACTAGGTATCAAACTCAGGACCTTGTGCTTGCCAATCAGGTACTGAACTGCTGAGCTATATCCCCCACCCCCAGAAATTTGATCTTAAAAAAAAAAAACTTTTTTTGGCAGTACTGTACATTGAATGCAAGATCTTTTTTTTTTGAACCAGGAATCTGATTCAGGACCTTGTGCTTGCAGGCAGGCACTGTGCCACTGAGCTATATCCCCAGCCAAGATCTCACTTGAACACTTAGATGCAACCCATTCCTTTTTAAAATTTATTTTGAGACAGGGTTTCCCTGTGTTGCCCAGGCTGGCCTTGAACTTGTGATCCTCCTGCCTGGTCTCCCAAGTAGTTTGGATTACAGGTACCATGCATGCTGGAAATTTGATCTTCGGCGGATTCTTTCCTTTAGTCACTTTAAATGTCTGTTGCATGATTCATATAATCAGGATGGGCTTGTTCATGTACTTTTATAGACCTCTGGTAGGGAAGACTCCTTTTGCTATGTGTTCTGCTTACTATAATGGGTTACATTCATCATTCTTTAGCATAGGGAAGCAAAACTCTTTATGTGGGCCACCAAGTTCCTAATTAGTAAAAATTCCACTGACAAACAGTTGTCACGTGAATCTGGATGAGCCCAAAAGATATCTAACCAGAAAGTAACCTTGCTTTTCAGTGATTTTCTAGCAGTCCTCTAACGTTAATTATCATTGTACAAGGGAGACGGAAAAAGTTACAGAGGAGGCAACTGGTGATAGGGCTGTATCTTCTAGACAAAGTTGTTGTGCTGCCTGACTGATTGCCTGGGTGTATATTGGCATTTGTCATTTGGTGTGTGTCTGACAGGTCATTTCAGCACTGCTGGGCTGAGAGCGAACATATTGATTGTAGGTGAAAATGAGCGATGGGATTGATTTTCCTGTGCTGGAGGGAGATGTCATATTCTTTTTTTGTTTTTTTTTCCGGTACCGGGGATCGAACTCAGGACCTTGCGCTTGCCAGGCAAGCGCTTATGCCACTGAGCTATACCCCCAGCCCCCGAGATGTCATATTCTTTAAGAATTTTGTATTCATTTTCCAGCTGGATAAAGGAAAGAGTTACTCATGAATTTCCATGTAACTTTTCATTATTTTGTGTCAAAGAGGCTATATATATATTTTTTTTTTTTTGTCTTTTTTAGACAAGGTCTCACTATGCAGTTCAGGCTGGCCTTGAGCTCACTTCGTAGCCCAGGCTGGTCTCGAACTCACAACGATCCTCCTGCTTCAGCCTTCAGAATGCTGGGGTTACATGCATGCATCACTATGCCGGGCTGAGGCTTTATATTTTTAAAAGGCCTGATGAAAGGAAAAGATAGCACTTTAGCGTAAGTAGTTCAGCAGAGCCAATACATCAGGCTATCAGAAAAACCACTGCTAACTACCTTTCACTTGGGATATGTAGTTTAGGCAACACAAAATTTAGTAAAAACCTTGGCTGATTACAATGAGCATAGGTTTTTTTGTTGTTGTTGTTTAACCATTTGCTTAGTTGTTTTCATTAATTTAGTATTAATTTGAAATCTCTTATTCAAATTCTTCTAAAGACTCTATCATTTAACCTTCATTTGCTGATTTGGCCTGTCCTTATACAGAGTACTATTAATTTAATTTAATTTTTTTGTAGCACCAGGAATCAAACTCAGGACCTTGCGCTTGCCAGGCAGGTGCTTATGCCACTGAGCTAGATCCCCGGCCCAAGTACTATTCATTGTAAACTGAGAGGAAAGTATACTGGCCATAGCAACCGTATTAATCTTTGGACAGACCTTTTGTTCATTTATTGCGTAGGCCATCTTCTTATACTTTAGGTTCAAGAAATATAAGATTTACTTCCAGATTACATTGTGTTATACATAAATGTGATTTAATATGTTAACTTCAGTAATTTTCCCTCAATTGTTATAGTGCATACTGTTTAAATTCTGTTCTTAAAGTACTTTAAAATGTGTTTTGGTTACACATTTTTTTATTGTTTTGGCTTTTTTTTTTTTTTTTGAGACAGAGTTTTGTCATGTAGGTCACTATACCTTGAACTCACTATGTAGCCCAGGCTGCCATCAAACTCGCAGTGATCCTCTGCCTCAGCCTCCTGAGTGCTGGCATTAGAGGCATGCGCCACTGCACCTGGCATTGGTTACATATTTGGCTACATTAAATATGCTTAGATTTCATAGCAAGAACAATGCTCTAAAATATGATCACTAAGAAACAGTCTTGAAAACACAAGCACAGCAAGCAGGTATACATGTAGGTGGGTTGAAATAGACGTGATTTCAGGACGTACTGAGGGATAAATGCTTCTTAACAATACTCTCATGTCTGGCGGTGCCCTCTGATGGTTACCAGTAACTTAATTACCAACTCCTATGATCTCTCCTATATTCAGCTGCTCACTCTAAGTGTGGGAGTAATTTCTATGGATCTGTACATGTGTTTCAGTGCCTTTTTAAATCAGGGGCTGTGTATATTAATGAACCTAAGTACATGCCATCCCTGACTTACGAAAGCATGATTTAGGATTTCTCACCTTCAGGATGGTTTGAAAGCAATACTCATTGCGCAGAAACTACACAGTTTTTGAGGTTTGACCTCAGGCTGCTGATACGCAGCAGCTCCTTAGCTTCCTAGCGGACCCCTTAGGTTGCCTTTCCTCAGTACCTACCGGGGTGCGGGGTGCACTCTTTTTGACTAACACCCTTGACTTGGTGGAACCTTGGAGCGTAAGCACGTTTTCAGTGGAGGGTAGATGAGAAAGAGCGTGTGCCTTCAAGGGGTGCAGAGCCTCAGTTTACTTCCTGGTCTCCTCCCTACCTTAGCCGTTTCCCAGCCTGATCCAGCGGAGTTCTGATAATGAGGAGGCCTCCGTCTGTGTGCAGGTGATTAAAGGGGTTCTACAAGAGGAAAAGTGCTAAGGCATAAAACCACTTCATGGCACATGTGTCTTGTAGAGTTTTGGGTTTTCAGGACAGTTCTTTGGGGCAATTTTATCTTATTCACTTTATTATTTCAGTTCATGTTTGTTATACATTTTGGTCGCATTCATCGTAGGGAATATGTACCTGTATGTAATATATCTTAATTCCTTTCTCATCCCCTTCCCCTCCCTTCGAGCTCTTTTCCCCTCTCCGTTTACAGACGCTTTCATTTTTTTTCCGTTCTTTTTTCTTTTTCCTTTCGTTTTCTTCCCCCTCGTCCCTCCCTGTTCCCCTTCCCATTTGTTTTCTTCCTACTTCCCAATATCTGTCCTCCATGACGCTCCTTGTGTACCTTTGGGTTTCTCACACAAGAAAAACAGTGTACTATTTAAACCTGTGTGTCTAATTTCACTTAAGAGTATGGTCTCCATTTTCCTACAAATGATTCAAATTTATTTGTATGGCAGAGTAGTATTCCACTGTATGTAAATACCACATTTTCTCTCTCGCTTTTTTTTTTTTTTTCTTGTCTTTTAGATACAGGGTTTCACTGTGCAGTTCATGCTGGCCCTGAGCTAACTTTGTAGCCCAGGCTGCTCTCGAACTTTGGACGATCCTCCTGTTTCAGCCTCCTAAGTGCTGGGATTACAGGCGTGCGCCACCACATCTGGCCAATACCACATTTTCTTCATCCATTCTTTGATGGGCATATGGCCTAATTCCAAGATTAACTTACTATAAATTGTGCTGCTATAAACATAGGTATGCATATATTATTGTGGTATGATGCTTTTAACTCTTTAGGGAAAATATCCAGAAGGAGGAATAGCTGGGCAAATGGAACTTCTAGTTTTTTTGCTTTTGTTTGTACCAGGAATTGAACTCAAGACCTTGTGCTTACAAGCCAGGTGCTTATGCCATTGAGCTACGTCCCTGGCCCTCTAGTTTCAATTTTTGAGTAATTTCCTTACTGATGTCTGCAGTTTGCACCAATCTATACTTACCAGCAATGGAGAAGGATTTCTTTTCCCCCCACAGCCCCATCAGTATTTGTTATTGATTTCTTTCTTTCTTTTTTTGTCTTTTTGAGACAGGGTCTCACTATGCAGTTTAGGCTGGCCTTGAGCTCACTTGTAGCCCAGGCTGGTCTTGAACTCACAGTGATCCTCCTGCCTCGGCCTCCTTAGTGCTGGGGTTACAAACGTGAGCTACCACACCCAGCTTCTTTATATATTCTAGATGTTTTTCCTTTAAGGAGTAGCTGGTAAAATTTTTTCCCATTCTATGGATTGTCTCTTCGTTCTGTTGGTAGTTTCCTTTGCTGTGCAAAAACTTGAATTTGATGTAATCCCAGTTGTTGATCCTTTCCTGTGTGATTGAGATTTTGTTCATAAAGTGTTTGCTTACACCTATATCTTCTAGAGTCTTACCTGTTCTACCTTCCAGCAGATTAAGTGATTTTTGTTGTTGTTGTTTTTTGTTTTAGTACCAGGAATTGAACTCGTGACCTCATGCTTGCCAGGCAGGCACTGTGCTGCTGAGCTGTATCCCCAGCTATTTCTGTTTTTTTGAGACGGAGTCTCATTATATAGTTCTGCCTAGCCTTGAACTCATTATGTAGCACAGACTGGCCTCAAACTCTCAGCAATCTTCCTACCTCAGCCTCCTGAGTGCTAGAATTACAGATGTGTGTGTTTCTATTTTAATATTTAGATCTTTTGTCCATTTCAATTTTATTTTATTTTATTTATTTATTTTGGTATCAGGAACCAAACTTGGGACCTTGCGCTTGCCAGGCAGGTATTGTGCCGCTGAGCTATATCCCCAGCCCCATTTCAATTGTAGTTTAGTGCATGGTGAGAGATAGGGGTCTAGGTTCAACTTTTGGCATGTAGAAAGCCAGTTTCCCCAGGGCTCATTTATTAAAGAGGTCATCTTTTTTCCAGTGAAGGTGTTTGGATCCCTTTGTCAAAGATAAGGTAGGTCGGACCTGGGATAGCTTAGCGGCACAAGTGCCTGCCTGGCAAGTGCAGGGTCCTGAGTTCAATTCCCAGCACCAAACAAAAGAAGGAAAGAAAGGTAGATGAGTGTGATTGCGCTTGTTTCTGAATCTTCTGTTCCATTAAGGCTTTTTTTTTGCCAGTGCCATTGCTATTTTTATCATGTACCTTTGCAGTGTAACTTCACATTGGGGATTGCGATGCCCCCTGTCTTACCTTTGTTGCCCAGAATTGCTATTGCTATTCTAGATCTCTTCTAGATCCAGATGAATTTTAGGATTGTTTTCTATAGTTCTGTGAGGTATGCTATTAGTGCTTTGACTGGGATTGCATTAAGTCTGTATACCAATTCTGGAAGTGTGGCCATTTTCACTATATTGGTTCTGTCTATCCAAGTACAGGAGATACGGGACCAGGTATGACAGTGCATGCCTGTAGTCGGAGCCTCCTGAGGTGGTGTGTGTGTGCGCATGTGTGTGTGTGTGTGCGCGCACATGCACGTGTGTGCTGAGACAGGAGGGTTACTGCAAGTTTGAGTTTGAGGCCAGCCTGGGCTACATGGTGAGTTCAACGACAGGCTGAACTACACAGTGAGACTCTATCTCAAAAACAAACAAACATCCAGGGAGGTATCTTTCCTTTTTATTTCTTTATTTTTGTCCTTTTTTTTTTTTTTTTTTTTTTAGTCTTTGCTAGTTCTTGTACAATTTGTCAGTGAATCCATTAGGACCTGGGCTTTTCTTTGTTGGTAGTTTTTATATTGGCTCTTCAATTTCATCCACTGATACTGGGTTGTTTAGAATTTGTATGTCTTCCTGGTTCAGATTCAGTAATACGTGTATCTAGGTATTTGTCCATTTTTTCTGAATTTTCTATCTTGTTAGAGTACAGGTTCTCAAAGTGTAGGTATTGGTGATCTTCTGGATTTCTGCAAGATCCATTATGATTTCATCCTTTTCATGCCTAATTCCATGGATTTGGGTCTTTCTTTGTTTTGGTTAAGTTTGGCCAAGGTTTTGTCCGTTTTATTTAATCTTTCAGCGAACCAACTCTTCAGTTCATCAGTTCTTTGTATTTTTTTCTTAGTCTCAATTGCATTAATTTCTGCTCTAACCTTTGTAATTTCCCCCCTCATGTATGCTCTGGGTTTACCTTGCTTTTCTTTTTTTTAGAAGCTTGAGGTCCAACATTAGGTTACTGATTTGAGCTCACTCTGTTTTTCCGATGTGGGAATTCACTGCTCTAAGTTTCCCTCATGGACTGCTTTCCCTGCATCTTATAAGTTTGGGTATGTCATATTGGCATTATCATTTAATTGTAGAAACTAATTTCTTCTTTAATTTCATCTTTGACCCCCTGGCTGTGCAGGAGGACGTTATTTAATTTCCATGTATTCATGTAGTTTTTGTGATTTCTTTTGCCGTTGATTTTTAGTTTCATTGCACTATGATCTGGTAATATGCATGGTATAATCTTTTTTTTTTTTTTTTTTTTGTCTTTTTGAGACAGGGTCTTGCTATGCAGTTCAGACTGGCCTTGAGCTCATTTTGTATCCCAGGCTGGTCTTGAACTTGCAACGATCCTCCTACCTCAGCCTCCTGAGTGCTGGGATTACAGGCAGGCACCATCACACCCGGCTGCATGGTATAATCTCAATTCCTTTGCATTTACTTAAGGATATTCCATGAATTAGTATGTGTTCTATTTTGGGAAACATCTCATATTGCAGCTGAAAAGAATGTGTATCCAGTTGTTGTGGGGTGCAGCATTGTAGATATCTAGTAAGTCCATTTGTTCAAAGGTTTGAAATTTCTTTATTTTCTTTTTGTCTCATCAATGTATTTGTGACAGTGAGGTAGTGAGGCCCTGCATTATAATTGTATTAGTGCTTGTCTGATTTCTTAGTCTGTGAATTTCAGTCTGTGATATTTTTGATGTAAATATGTTTCTTGTGTGCACATGTTGTTGGACCTTGTTTCTTAATCCATTCTGCCAGTCTGTTTCCTTTGGTTGGTGAATTGAAACCATTAATGCTGATAGTTATAACTGATTTATATTGACTTATGTTATTTTCCTGTTGTTGGCTCCCGTTAGCCCCTCCTTTGTTAATTACTTGCCTTGCCTGGTGGATTGATTCTGTTGGGGTTCATAGAGTTGTGGTTCTCATTATGTCTTTCTAGAATGTGCTTTAAAACATTTTGGAATGTTGGTATGGTGTTCCTGAATTTCTTCAGGTGTTCTTTGTCATGGAAGTATCTTACTTCTTCATCAATTTTTTTCTTTAAGACAGGGTCTTGCTACATAGCCCAAAGTGGCCTTGAACTCACAGTGATCCTCTTGCTGCAGCCTCCTGAGTGCTGAGATTACAGGTGTGCACCATGACACCTGGATTCTCCATCTGTTTTGAAATATGTTTTGTGGGGTGCATCAATCCGGGTTGGACTCTGGTTTCTTTTGCAGATTGAAAAACTTCACTCCAAGCTCTCTTTGACTTGAGGATTTGTGTTGCGAAGTCTGCCGTGATTCTGATGGGCTTTCCTTTATGGGTGATTTGTTTTTCTCTAACAGCTTTTAGTATGCTGTTCTTGTGTTGAATTCCTGGAGTCTGGACTATTACATGCCTTGGTGTAGGTTGTTTTTTTTTTTCTGATCATGACTATTTGCAGTTCTATATTCCTCACTTATTTGTCAGATCTCAAATTCCTTTTCTCTGCTTGGAAAATAATGGGCTTTTATGCCCCTTGTGCTATCTTCTTTTCCAGTTAATCTCATATTAGTTGTCTTTGCATCATCTAGCAACTGTTAATTTCTTTTTTCATGGTCACTTGCTGTTTTCAAAAAGTTTTTCATTTTGATGATCAGCAGCCACAAGCCTGTCTTCTACATCTAAGATTCTGTCTTCACATTGGTTGACTCTGCTTTTCAATATTTCTTATAGGTACAGAAGGTTTTCTGTAGGAAAGCAGGCGGTTACAGTGACATGATTGAAGCAAAGTAGAGGAATACCTTGAGTGCTAGAAGAGTGTGACTGATTAACTATGTCTGACAGAGGCACAGTGTGGATCAGAGCCGGGTTTTAAGAGGGTTAATCTGGCCTGGGCATATAGCTTGGTGGCAGAGCACTTGCCTTGGGTGTGAGGTTCTGCGTTTGATACCCACCATCTCAAAAGAAAAAGTTAATCTGGTAGCTCTGTGGACCTGGAGAAGGAGTTGTTTGGAGACAAGGAGTCAAAAACCCATTACAGATGCATAGATAAGAAGTAAAATGTTCCAAAGCACACTCTAGAAAGACATCTTGAGAGCTTGCTTGAAGACGGCAGCAAAAGGCAGACATGAGGGAAAGGCAGTGTGGAGGCAAAGACCATGTGGCTTGGTGATTAATGGTGACTGGGTAAAGGGGAGAAGTGAAAGATGCCTGGAATAGGCTTAACAGAATATGGAAAGGAAGAATGGTTTGAGGAGGGAAATGATGAAGTATATTCTGGACATTGTACATATTTTATATTACCACCTAGCAGATTATCATGGAATTTAACAGCTCAAGACCACCAACACATAGAACCACTCACAGTTACTGAGAGTCAGGAACCCAGGAGCAGCTAAACTGTGTATCTTTCCACATGGTTGAGGGAAAATGTCAGCCATGCACTTATTGGAGGCTTGACTGCGGCTGGAAGATTTGCTTCTAAAATGTCTCGTTCACATAACTGTCTGCTGGAAGCTGTAGTTTATTGGAGGCCATTAGCAGGAGACCCCCCCGGGCTGCTTGAGGGTCCTTGCATTGTGGCAGCTCTAATTTCCTTACCTTCAATGGATCTAAGAGATATGAAGAGGCTGTAGTGCCTCTTTATGATCTAGTCTTGGACATCACACATCATCTTTTTGCCACAATTTATTCATTTGAAATGGGTTACTACATCTAGCCATTACTCCAAGGACATGTTAGATTTCTTGTTTAGAAGGGAGCAATATTGAAGATTTGTGGACATTTTGTTTCTGTCTTTTTTTTTTTTTTTTTTGAGATAGACTCTGGCTGTGCAGTTCAGTCTGGCCTTGTGCTCATTTTGTAGCCCGGGCTGGTTTTGAACTCGTAGTCATCCTCCTGCCTCAGCCTCCTGAGTGCTGGGATTACAAGTGTGTGCTGCCACACCCAGCTTCATGTGGACAGGTTTTAAGCCCATCATAGAGTGTGTCTTGAGGACAAACGGAGTGAGCATTTAATGCAAATACCCATAGGGGTCAGAGCTCTAGAAAGGTGTGTTATCTACACATGGAAGTAGGTCACAGCTGAAAATACTGAGTGGCGCATTCTTAAGCAGGTGCCTTTATTTAATTATACCTCAGCCGGCCTCAGTAATGGTCACTGTCCCTTCTCCTACACCATTTCAGTTATTTAAACATTTTCCCCAAAGTTTCCACTTTCAGCCAGCCATGGTGGTGCATGCCTGCAAACCCAGAACTATGGAGGCTGAGGCAGGAAGAGCACTGAGAGGTGGAGGCCAGTCTGGGCTACATAATGAGTTCGAGACCAGCCTGAACTACAAAGTGAGACCTTGTCTCAAAAAAAAAAAAAGTTTCCAGTTTTAATCTGTATTTTTTTTCTCCAAAGCTTCTCATTATGGAAAAATTCATATTTATAAGAAAGTTGAAGCTATACAATGAATGTCCATACGCCCACTATCTAGATGCAGTAACTGTAACATTTTGTCTTATTAGGTTCATCTACCAGTCTTTTTCTAAGACTTTTATCAGGCAGTATTCTTTGGCATAGAAGTTTTCTCTGGACATTGGAATAAAATATAGATCTTCTCAGAAAGGTAGGGCACAGGTTTAACTCTTAACTCTTACACCTTAATTACTAAGTTTCAGAAAGAGGAATTTATAATTTGCAATGAATGCTAAGAAAAATTCTAAATTTTTTTGGGGGGAAGACTCCTAGTCTAAAGGGCAAAAACATAGTAGTTTGTTGTGTATTGCCAGAAACCCCTGGAGACTGAACCATTTGTCATGCCTGCCACAGTTGTTCGGAGTCTCTGCAGCCGTGCAAAGGTGTATATTGTCAAGTAGTGAATTTGCTAAACGAGAAGTGGGACGAGTGAGGTTGGGTATCTTTTTGTAAGAGCCATTCACCTTTTTAAATCCTGTCTGAGTCTTTTGCTTATTTTTTCTAATGGATTTTTGGTCTCTATCTGACTCTAAACATTCTTTTTTTTTTTTTTTTTGGCGGTACTGGGGATCAAACTCAGGACCCTGCGCTTGCTAGGCAGGCACTTATTCCAATGAGCTATATCCCCAGCCCCTGACTCTAAACATTCTATCCGTATAGGAGGGAAATTCGCCCCTTGTTTCTAACAGAGTTGGAAAATGACTTTTTCCATTGTTGGCTGGTTGGGCCAGGCTGGTCTGCAGTTGCTGAGCAAGGCAACAGGCCCCCTCCAAATTACCAGCAGGCAGCTGGCATCAGTTACCTGCAGCACACGTGTGTGGTGGAGTTCAGGGGCCCTGGTTACCGGTGGCTTTCAAAGCAATCTTAACACGTGACTTGCAGGGTGGACCCTTTGGGTGATAGTCTGCACCCGTGACCGTAGAAGAGTGGCTGCTACCCTGAGGCTGCAGGGTTGCAGAGGGCCCCTCTTCTGGAGCTGTAACTGTGCTGGATTCTCACCCATGCTGCCAACTTCCACAGGGGCCTGAAGATACAGCAGGGCCTCTTCCTCCTGCAGGGCCCCTCCAGAGCCCTGTACCGAGAAAGCTCACAGGAGACCTCACTTGAAATACAGTGCCAATGAAACTGCTTTGTTTATCACAGGGATTGTATCAAAGGGCACTTTCAAAGTTGAGAGGCAGTGGCTGGCGAGCAACACTGATCCCTTGACCTGTCTACTCGTGCGCTAACCCTCTCTGTTTATTAGTGGGGATTCACAGTGTACTTGAATATCTGTTAATACCAGCCCTATTCACTGGTATTCTTTAGGGTTTATCTGCTTATTCGAGATCACTTTCACTTTCAGATAAGCTTGGCTAGTTCTTGAAAAACATACTTGCTGGCATGTGATATATTCCTGTATTTTCTAATCTCAGAGGGTATTTAATCATAAGTTATACGTTAAAACTCTTGCAGTTAACAACAAAGTAATAACTGAATGAAGTCGAAAATGAGAGTTCGCTACCTTGCATTCCCACCCCGCTGTGATTAATATTTTTATATATCTCTCTCTATATATATCTTTATGGGTATATTTGTAGTACCAGACCAATGTGTACATTTTTAAAGCAAAATATGGGAACACTTTTTAATAATTACTCCTGTGGCTCTAACTTAACAATGTCTTTTATTTTTCTCTTTAGCCATCATTGCAGCCTGTGAGTCTTTGAGAACATTATAATGTCTCTCTGTGCCCCTTCTTGCAAGGAGTTGTCCCAGCTGTTACCTGTTCAAGACATGGATATCAAAAACTCACCATCCAGCCTTAACTCTCCTGCGTCCTACAACTGCAGTCAACCCGTTCTCCCCCTGGAGCATGGCCCTATATATATCCCTTCCTCCTATGTAGACAGCCGCCATGAGTACTCAGCCATGACATTCTATAGCCCTGCTGTAATGAATTACAGCATTCCCAGCAGTGTCAGTAACTCAGAAGGCGGGCCTGGGCGACAGACCACAAGCCCCAATATGTTATGGCCAGCGCCGGGGCACCTTTCTCCTTTAGCAATCCATTGCCAGTCGTCACTTCTGTATGCGGAACCTCAAAAGAGTCCTTGGTGTGAAGCAAGATCACTAGAGCACACCTTACCTGTAAACAGGTAAATCCAGTCTTCATTCTGAACTGTAGCTCGTGGCCATTATTCCACATGCTTTGATTTAGTGAGATGTGTGTTATATAAGGTGTATATTAATCATCTAGATTGCTTTGAGCGCCTAAGACATATGCCACCCTCATTAAATGTTATGCTTATATTTGAGTGTTGTAGGGAGAATTCACCAACATGGCTACTGTCTTTACACAGTAAGTATTGAATTTGAATCAGTCTGATATTGATGAAGGAACTACATTTGGGTTTGAAAAATAAACTTTTTTCAGGTTAGAGTCTTAGGCCAGGTGTGTGCCTCAGGCCTATAATCCCATCACTAGGGAGTTAGAGGCCAGCCTGTATTACATAGCGAGACCCTGTCTCAAAACACAAAACAAAACCCCCAAAAACAAAAAACAAAAAAACATACAAAAAACCCCCCCAACCAGGTTAGAGTCTTACTAAAGTGAAATCATAATTTAGTGTCCGTGATAAGTTGTTTCCAGGATAAAAATAATTGTAGTATTAAAATTTAAATGAAAAGCTAGCCATATGAAACCTGAAATGGTAATTGGTATAAGCTTTCAAAACAGTGAACTGAAATAGCTTGTTATAGAGCCTGGTGGGGTCAGGCCTGGTGGCGCACGCTTGTAATCCCAGCACTCAGGAGGCTGAGGCAGGAGGATCGTTGTGAGTTCGAGACCAGCCTGGGCTACAAAGTGAGCTCAAAGCCAGCCTGAACTGCATAGCGAGACCCTGTCTCAAAAAGACCAAAAAAAAAAAGATTGGTGGGAAACTGTTTAAATGGAGGCATCTGTTGATATTTCCTGAAGTTAAAAAGAATATTTGAATACTTTAGATACAAGGTAACCTGATAGATTATTTCAGTCTAGTCACTATAATCTTAATGTCTATATCTACGGATGGGGTGAGGGGGCAGATAAACTACTGAGATAACCACAGGAATAAGTTAGAGAATACTGGATATTAAAATTCCTTACTTGCAGATATTGTCATAAAACTTTGAGAGGTCAGGGGCTCAGTGATTGAACCAGTGAATGGCATTCCTGAGGCCTTCAGTTCAACCCTCAGCACACAAAAACCAAAACAAAACTTTGAGAAAATAAGCAATAGTTTAATTTGTCTTTTCATTTTTGGTTTCATTTTGCTTTGTAGTTCGGGCTGGCCTCAAACTTACTGCAACCCTCCTGCCTCAGGCTCCCATGTGCTGGGATTACAGGCGTACGCCACCACACCTGCTTTGTTTTTCTTTTTTTAAAAAAGATTTATTTACTCATGGTAAAATAAAGAAAATATGAATATTGTAGATAATTGTTAAAGTAATGTTAGGCTTGGGGTAAAGCAACTGCCTAGAACATACAAGGCCCTGGCTTTGATCTCTAGCAGCACAAAATAAATGAATGAATGAGTAAGTAAACAAGCATGTAAGTAAAAATTTTTAGAATGGGTAAAAGTAGTGTTTTTCAGCCAAGTGTAGCGGCTCACACCTATAATCCCAGCACTCTGCGAGGCTGAGGCAGGAAGATTGTAAGTTCAGGCCCAGCATGACTTTAGCAAGGCCTTGTGTCAAAAATAAAAAATTAAAAAAGCCCTGGGCATGTAGCTCAGAATGCAGGTCCTGAGTTCAATCCCTGGTGTTGCAAAAAATAAAAATGTCTGAGCAAATTAAGCCGTAGGAAAATTACCTTCATTTATAATTCAGTAATATACCTCTGTCATTCCCTGTCCATAGGAAACATCCCCTAGCAAAACTGGGGATCCCCCAGACGTGTGGGGGGCTCCCCTGGTGCTCTGGGCTCAGCTCTCCACTCCTCTCTGGGGCCCCCGGCCCCTTCCTTCAGTGCCCTGTGCGAATTCCCCAGGGCAGCAGGTGGCCACAAATGCGCCTAACCTGGTTGGGACTCAGACCTTCCCTAGCGCCTGGCTCCCTGTGGATCTGCTGTCAGTCACAGTGGCTTTGCTCTGTCACACTTCTTAAAATGTATTTGTTAGAGCACTGAAGGGCAAAAAGATTAAGTTAGACAATGTTCATGCCCTTCGTTCCCTCTCCCGTCTGTGTTTTCACAGTGGATATTTTCTCTGCCTCCCAGGGAGACGCTGAAAAGGAAGGTTGCCACGGGCGGCTGCGCCAGCCCCATCACCAGCCCAGCGTCTAAGAGGGACGCTCACTTCTGCGCAGTCTGCAGCGATTACGCGTCTGGCTACCACTACGGCGTCTGGTCGTGTGAAGGGTGCAAGGCCTTTTTTAAAAGAAGCATTCAAGGTAAAAGAGCTGGTCTCCTTCAAGCGAAGCATTTCGTGCTTTCAGCTCAAGTTAAACTGCATCTTTCGTTTTCCACTTTGGCTTTCAACAACTCAGCAGAGATGACCCGGTAGAGATTGCACCACTGGCCTGTCTGGTACCCTTTGCGTATCTGACAACAGGTCTGCGGAGCACGCGTTTGCGCACAGTGGAGGGAGGTGGCGTGCTGGGTTGTCTCAAGCTCAGAGCTTTATTTTTCATTGCAGGTTTCTGCCCCTGAACCTGAAGCCTGTACAGCCAAGTCCCCTGTGCCTGCCAGGGGTTTGGGGAGCTGTGCAGTTCCAACCTTAGGAAGACACCACCTGGTGTACTTGTTAGGAGCTGTGGAGGTTATTTCTTCACTTGACCGAAGTGTAGCGTGGGGCATGCTTCCCAGTCATGGCGGTGTGTGCTGGCTCCTCAGGGAAAGGAAAGGACCACGTTTTATGGGAATGGTCATAGCTGAGGAATTCAACCGCAGGGGCCTTCGAGAGATGATCTAGACCCGTGTCCCCTGAAGATGCTCCGGTTTTCTGGCCTAGGGTTAGACTGGTTCCCTAACCTCCAAATTCCTTCTGGGCTAAGGTTTGTTTTTTATTTCTTTATTTTTTTAAACCACCGCTTGAATCTCTGGCTTCAAGGCCAGTCTGCCCAGCTCCAGCGCGAGTCCTTGCCGCCTCTCCCTCCCTTGCCAGTGCTGGTGCCACTTCCCTATTGGTCTGTGTTCTTCCTGGTAACTTCTCCCTCGTAGCCCTCTCTCAGCCGTGTCCTGCGTTTCTGTCTGCGCCCTTCCCTGTTCTGCCAGACCCTGGGACCCTTGTTCTTAACCGGCTAGAGCCAGCAACCTTATAGGAGCTTTCAGCATGCGAGTAGCTGTATGACTGTCATAACAGTAGATTAGAAGGCCAGCGCCGGTTCCCTGCCATCTCCTAGCACAGTTCAGATTTTCTGAGACTCACAGCTGAATTCTTGATGTGATTCTTCAGTTCTTCATCTTGCTGAAGTTTCAGACTTTTACCTCTTAAGGAAATTCTGACCCGCTGAAACTAACTGTATCTTTAAAAGAGACTTTTCTCTGTTGCTGTAGGAATCGTTTGGCTGCCTAAAATATCTTTGAACCTTGAGACTGTAGCTGATAACACTCAAAACTTAGTTTTCCGGATGTTGTTCATTCCTACTGCATCAGTCAGGAAAGTCAAATTCGTTTTGGTTTTTGTTGTTGTTTTTTTTTTTCCAGTTTTTTTTTGTGATTAGTATATGTTTGCAGTGCAGTTGGATCTGTGGTCGACACATCTAAATTCTTTATCATCCTCTCTTTTTCCTCTGCTCTCCCACTGCCTCTTGGTCCCCTTCCCTTTCGCAAAAGGTCTGTCTTCATGTTCCCTATTACCTATCTTTTCTTTTGCCCTTTATTAATATTTTGGATTTCTCATATAAGAGAAGCCATGTGATATTTAAGCTA
The DNA here is from genome assembly GCA_004027595.1 of Dinomys branickii. Taxonomy (NCBI): domain Eukaryota; kingdom Metazoa; phylum Chordata; class Mammalia; order Rodentia; family Dinomyidae; genus Dinomys; species Dinomys branickii. The sequence continues at coordinate 84,502 of PVLD010004395.1, forward strand.
TGTGTCTGATTTATCTTAGGAACATTATAGTCTCCAGGTGCCTCCACTTACCTACAAATACTCAAGTTTATCCTTCTTTACAGCAGAGCAGTACTTCACTGTGTATAAATACTACATTGTCTTTACCCGCTCATCTGCTGATGGACATACAGGCTGCTTCCAAGTTTTAGCTATTAACAAGTTTTAGCTAGGTATCCACATACCGCTTTGGTATGCTATCTTTACTCTTTCAGGAAGATCCCTAGAAAGGGAATAGTTGGGTCCAATGAAATTTCTAGTTTTAAGCTTTGTGTGTTTTTTTATGGTTTTTTTTTTTTTTTTTTGTCTTTTTGAGACAGGGTCTCACTATGCAGTTCAGGCTGGCCTTGAGCTCACTTCTTAGCCCAGGCTGGCCTCAAACTCACAGTGATCCTCCCGCCTCAGCCTCCTGAGCACTGGGATTACAGGCGTGTGCCACCACACCCCGCCCCACTGTATATCTTCAAAGTAGGTCCTCAGACAAAAAAAAAAAGATTGTCTTACAAAGAACAAACAAATAATAGCATAAAACTTTTCAGTGTGTTAGAGAAACTCGTAGTATAGATGAAACAAATTAGCGTATATCTTAAAACATTGTTGGAACAGCAAAATAGATAATTTGGGGATTATTTGAACTTCACCCTGCTTTCTATTTACCTATCTTCTCTTTTGCACTGTATTTGTGTGTGTGTGTGTGTGTGTGTGTGTGTGTGTGTGTGTTTTGAATTGCTTATATAAGAGAAACTGTGATATTTGAATTTATATTTCTGACTTACTTCATTTAACATTATGGTCTCAAATTGGATCTGTTTTCCTATGAATGCCTCATTTATCTTTTTTTTTGGTCTTTTTGAGGCAGGGTCTCACTATGCAGTTCGGACTGGCCTTGAGTTCACTTTGTATCCCAGGTTGGTCTCGAACTCACAAGGAACCTCCTGCCTCAGCCTCCCAAGTGCTGGGATTACTGGCATCCACCACCGCACCCAGCTAATTATTTATCTTTCTTAGTGGCAGAGTACCACGGTACCTTGGATCACAAACCTGACTCCCTAATTCTGATCACAAACTGAATTGTGGAGTAACAGAATCCCGTTCAATGGTTAGGTTCAGCGTTGACCTTATGGGGAAATTCGTCTTGGTTCTCATCCACTTTGTTTTGTGACTGGAATCGTAGAGCAAATTGGGTTTATGAACTGAGGCACCACTGTAGTCCTTACTGTATAAATACCACGTTTCCTTGTCTGTTCATTGCTGAGGGGCGCACACACTGTTTCCAAGTTCTAGCTATTATAAGTTGCGTTGCTATAAACATGACTATGCATGCAGCTCTGTTACATGATTTTAACTCTTAACACCATACCTAGAAGGAAGACTAGCTGGGGCAAGTGGAATTTCTAGTTTTAGATTTTTGAGGAATCACTGCACTGAATTTCACAGTGGTTGTACTAGTTACCAACCCACCAACAGTGTGGAAAGGGCTCCTTTTCCCCCTCTTCCTCACCAGCATTTGTTATTATTAGATCTTTTGATGAGAGCTATTCTTTCTGAGTGAAGATGGTGTCTCAGTGTAGTTTTAATTTGCATTTCCCTAATGGTCAGCGATGTTGAACGTTTTTACATGCATTGGCCATTTGTACGTCTGAGAATTGTCTGTTCATTTTGGCTGCGCACTTTTTAATTGGATCTTTTATTTTGGGGAGCCTAAGTTTTGTTTTTGTCTCTGAACAGGATTTTGCTATGTAGTTTGGGCTTGCCTTGAACTCAGCCTGGCCTCAAACTGGGCAATTCTCCTGCCTCAGCCTCCTGAGTTCTGGAACTACATGCATGCACCACCACGCCCAGCTGAGGAGTCTTTTGTTATTGTTGTTGTTCTTTATGTGTTCTAAATGTTAGTCCTTTATATGAGGAACAGCTGGCAATATTTCCCCCCCACTTTGCAGATTGTCTCTTCACTATAGCTGTTTCCTTTGCTGTGCAGAAGCTTTTTAATTTGATGTGACCTCATTTATTTCTTCTTGGTACTGTTTCTTGTGCCGCTGAAAGTCTGTGCTTATGCCTGTGTCCAGAGATATACCTCTTTTATATTCCAGAAGATTAAGTGTTTCTATTTTAACATTTAGCTCTTCGATCCATTTTTACTTGATTTTGTACACGGTGAGATGTATGGGTCTAGACTCAGTCTTCTGTATGTGCAGATCCAATTTTCCCAGCACCATTCACTAAAGAGGCTACAGACTCAGTTCTTTAGAATGATCTCAAGTAGGCCAGGATGGTATGCTTTAACCTGGGAAATTGATTACATTTACCATGTGTTTGTCTTTACAACTTCGTAGTTAATTTTAAACTTGCTTGCCAACTTGCTCTGTAAGCTATTGGTCTAGAGCTGATGGAAATTTTTGTCCCCTTCATGTTGCAAGTGCTCTAGAAGCTGGCTGGTACGGGGCACGGCACCTCACACAGTGAGCGGCCATCAGAACGACAGGTGAGCTTTCTCTCTGGGCTGTGAATCATGGAGGTTGGGAACACTGGGGAAGGCTTCTGGTCCAGATGAAGGCATGGCCTGATCTTTAAAGTTTGGCCTTTACTTTTTGTCCTCTGTGCTACTGAAATTCACTTATTGCATGTTTACTGAGCACTGCACTAGGTTCTTCAGTACGGTGGTGAGCAAGACAATAAGTTGTGTATTTTGATCATTACTGGTACACCTGCAGTTCTTTGAAGATGATATTTTTAATGAGGTTTACACTATGGATTGAATTTTGGATCTTGTAAAAATTTTTTTTTATTTTAAAGACAAAAGAATGGAGATATAACAACAACCAAACAGACATAAACCAGGATAACACAAAAACAATAAAGGAAATACAAAATTATAGAGAAGTTAGTAGGGAATTAACAATGGATGCTGTATTACATAACGTTATCTTCACATTTGTTACTCAGTTATACAAATAAAGGCAGGTACGATTAATCAAACAATTTTCTCCACCCTCATCTCCGTTGTTCTCCCACCCAATCAGTCGTCTTCCCTCTGATAATAACTGTACCTTTTGGTCTTATTCATTCCCTCAGGCTCTCACATTAGGAAGACACATGGCTGCTTCAAATTATGCTGCAACAAACATCGGTGCATACAAATTACTATGGCATTAGGTGGAAAAGCACCCAACCTCTATGACAGTACATAGGCAGGGACCCAGGCACACTATGATTAGCACCCCACTGAAAAGCCCTTGAGATCCTTGGCTACCCAGTTGAGTCTGCAGGGTTGCCCCCGAGGACCACCAGGCTCCGCCCCGTTGCTGCATGCCTGGGGGTCTGGCCGAGTCCACCAGATCTCCCCTGAGGACTGCCAGGCTCCACCCCATCGCCCTGTGCCTGGGGGCCCGGTCCAGGTCCTCAGGATTTTCATGTACCCTGCGGGGAACCTCCTTCCCCCCATGGGCTGCTGAGCTCCCTATCAGGGCCCCTGAGGTCCCCTCGTAGGCCACCAGTGTCTCCCTGAAGGCTGCCTATGACTCTTTGGAGGCTATCCCCACCCAGCTAGAGGACCAGGTCTGCACCCTATTTCCAGGTCTTTGCCTCCTCCCACCTTTTGATCTCCAGTGCTGCCACTCCCCACCCCTTACACAGCTGAGCATTGGGCACACTTACAATGCTGGGCACAAGTGACATGAGGTCTCCCCCACTCATGCTCACTGAGGTAGTCCAGGGTGTGTACTAAGTTTAGTTATTAGTTCTAGGAGACAAGTGGAGGAGTTTCTGGGGTCTTCTGTGTAGAGTATGTTGTCATCTCTTGGACTGCAGGACTGCTGCTTTTCATATAATTTGTGGCTATGGGTTCATACGAGGTTCATATACGCAAGCAGTATGAAGTCCCTCTTGGTGCTCATATTAGTTTAGAGTGAGTCCTGAAGCCTGTGGACTTACCCCATTGCTGTCGGGACACATGTTGGGCATGGGAGGGGCACCAAGTCTCAAGATGCTCACAGAGGGGGTTCAGGGTGGAGCTGGAGCCTCGTACCTCAGCTCGTGTTTCCTCATCGGTGTTGGAGTGAGAAGGGCGTGGGGCCATCTGGCCCACCTCCATCTGTACCTCACTCTTACTGTTGTGCCCCAGTTCCCGTTTGATCATGGCTGGATCCCCGGGAATTGCTGTGGCCCTAGGGTCACTGCCTCTGCTCTCTGCTGCTCTCTGCTGGTAGCAGCTCTCACAGGGGAGAGGTAGCAGGCCACAGCCTCGGGGCAGGTGCTGAGCTGGGCGTGGTGGCTGTGTACTGGTTGCCTTGTCTCCTCTGCCTCAGGCGCTGACGAGAACTGGTCCAGCAGAGTGGGCATGCTGCTTTAGGGGCTGTTGTACCTTTTCATCATCATGCTGCGTTCGACAGCACCTCCCAGCTGCCGCTGCTTCTTTTCTGGGATGTGCTTTCTCTGCTCCAGTTTTGGCCCAGTTCTCAGAATTCCGCTCTCCTCTAGCCAAGTCGAGAAGCTCCTGCAAGCTCGGGCTTCTGAAGCTGAAGGTGCGAGTGTAGGAAGGAGGGAGCGGGCTGAAGGTGTGTACGGGGTGTGACACCCTCTTTCTCCTCCTCCTCTTCCTCTAACTGCGCCTCAGGGAGGGATCTTGTTTACTCTTTCTGAGGGTTTCAGTTCTCATTTCAAATCCTTCCTGGGACCAGGGGACCCGCTTCTCTCCTTGTCTTTCTCATGTTGCTATATTCCAGTGTCTGGGTGGTGATCCTTTGGGAGGATCTTTCTCTGCTGCTTACCCAGCCACAATCTTCCCGGAAGTCTGGATCTTTTATTTACATGATGCTTTTTGGCATGTATTTACCCCTGTTAAGTTTCTAGAAACCTTCTTTAAAAATGTGTAATATTCATCTTATGGACTAATTTATCTCTTTATTGTTGAACATATAATCACTTTTATTGTTTTAGATAATGGTATGATTAATATTTGAGTTCATGAAGCTTTGAGAAAATCCAGCAGTTCCTCTGGATGTAGTTTTCAAACAAATCTATAGGATCATAGTTTGTTAATGTTATAATTTTGCCTTTTGAGATGGGGTCACACCGTGTAGTTCAGGCTGTCTTTGAACTCACTATATAACCCAGGCTGGCCTCAAACTCACAGTGATCCTCCTGCCTCAGCTTCCGGAGTGCTGGGATTACAAGTGTACACCACCACGCCCAGCTTGATGTTAATTCTTGATAGGTGTTTTCATTATTGCTCAGAAATGTTGTGTAAATTTATTCTACCAGCCATATATGAGTTTTATACCAGCTGTATATGAGTTTCATCCAGCTCTCAGTGGAATCAAGTCATATTAAAAAAGGAAAGCATCTTGGTACATACGGTGTCTTTTGGTTTTTAATCTGCTTCCCTTAATTAGTAAGGTAAATGTTTCTCCTAAATTCATGTGCCTTCCCTGCAACCCCCAGAACAAAGACAATTCTTTTTATTGGGGTTATTTAGGGTTGTAATCCAGGAAAATACAGATAAAAACACTCTTGGAAATGTACTCCATCTTTTATTTATTTATTTTTTAAAATTTTATTTTAAAGACAAAAGAGTGGAGACATATGAACCAGAAAAGCCATAAACAATACAGAAAATACAAAGTTATACAGAATATAGTAGGGAATTAGAACTGGATGTTGTATTACATAGTTATCTTCACATTAGTTAACACAAAAACATTAAAGGAAATACCAAATTATAGAGAAGATAGTAGGGAATTTGCACTAGATGCTGTGTAATATAAAGTTATCTTTACTTCTGTTGATACAAAAACGACTGAGGAAATACAGAATTGTAGAGAACATAGAAGGGAATTAGCTCTGGATGCTGTCCTACACAATGTTACCTTCACCTTTGTTACTCAGTTACACAGATGATGGCCCATTTGATCATTTAATTTTTCTCCTCCCTCATCTCTGTTGCCCTACCACTCAATCAATCATCTTCCCTGTGGTAATAACTGTACTCCTGGGTTTATCTATATCCTTGGACTCTCGCCTTGGGAAGAGATATAGCTACCTCAGACTGTACTATAACATACATGGGTGTATACAAACTGCCATGGTCGGAGGTGGGAAAGCACATATGCTCACAGCAGACCGCCTGGCTCCACCCTGTCGTCGTGCTATGGGTGGGGGCGGGTCCAGACCATGAGGTGCCCTGAGCGGGACCCTCAGCGGATGTGTTCCATCTTTTAAACATTTGTTGCCTAGCAAGCGCAGGGTCTTGAGTTCGATCCCCAGTACCGCAAAAAAAAAAAAAAAAAAAACATAAACATTTGTTATTAGGGACTGGGGATATAGCTCAGTGGAATAAGCACCTGCCTAGCAAGTGCAGGGTCCTGAGTTCGATCCCCAGTACCGCCAAAAAAAAAAAAAAATTGTTATTAGTCCCTGTTTGCAATATAACGATTGAGTTCAGTGTGCAGAGTTGGTGCAGGGGCAAGACAAGGCTTCATTCGTTCACTGCTCCTCCCCCCTTCACTCTTGTCTTTTGGCTTCTTTATTCATAGGTTTCATACATTTCTCTGCTGGGCTCTCACATTTGCTTTCCACATGATGTGCTTTAGTATTAGTGTACTGATTTTTTCACATGGATGTCATGTTTCCACTTGACACTGATTTTGACGCGCAGAAATATATTTAATAAGTTGTCAGATATTACCAACTTCTAGTCTTATTATGATTTTTATACCTACAAAGTCCTTTCACACCTCTATTTTATGATTAAACTTTATAAATTTTACCTCTATTTTATTATTTAATAGTTTATTTCTATGTTTCATTATTTAATTGAAAAGAAATTTATTTTGGCATATTGAATGAACTGTGAGTCAAATGTTATCTCTAAATGAT
>PVLD010004395.1:91492-125932 GCA_004027595.1 Dinomys branickii
GACAGCATCCAGAGCTAATTCCCTTCTATGTTCTCTATAATTCTGTATTTCCTCAGTCGTTTTTGTACTAGCAGAAATGAAGATAACTTTATATTATACAGCATCCAGTGCAAATTCCCTACTATCTTATCTATAATTTGGTATTTCCTTTAATGTTTTTGTGTTAACTAATGTGAAGATAACTATGTAATACAACATGCAGTTCTAATTCCCTACTATATTCTGTATAACTTTGTATTTTCTGTATTGTTTATGGCTTTTCTGGTTCATATGTCTCCACTCTTTTGTCTTTAAAATAAAATTAAAAAAAAATAAATGATACATTTTTTGATATCATTTTTATTGAATGAATCCATCCATTGTTCACTGATTTAGAACTTGGGATTTGATTTTTTTTTTCTTTGATGTGTAACTTACATATAATAAACTTTACCTATTTTAACTAGTAGGTTTATAAGCTTTGCAGATACCCGTGGTTGTATAATTGCCACCATCATTAAGATGTGAATTCCCCCCCCCCCCAGGGGGTTTCTCTCTGCATTGCTGCCGATTTCACCTCCGTTTTCCACCTCTGGAAGCCACAGGTAGATTCCTGTCACTGGGACATAAAGGCCAAACGTTTTCCCACTCATCTGCTTTGGGTCTCTGCAGCTCTGGATTTCCCAGCGCTCAGACTATATAACCATCACAGAAAGGCTGCCTTTCCTTATTGTGATGCTTTAAAGATTTGTCTACCCATTGCCTTTGTCTTTTCTGTTGTTAAATAACGTCTCAGTGCATCGCTATAATATAGTTTATTCATTCGTTTGGGTGGTTTTCAGCTGTGTGCTATTTTGAATGTAACTGATACGGATGTTTATGCATATCTCTCTGTATAGACATTTATTTTGTTTCCCTTAGGTAAATATCTAGGAGTAAAGTTGTGGATTGTACAGGAGTTTGTGGAACACGAACAACCTTTTTCAAAGGGGCTGACCTACTTTTTGTCCTCCACAGTAATGTGAGAGAGTTTGTGTTGTTCCATTTTTCTCTCTAATGCTGTATGTTGTCAATCTTCTTAATTTTAGCCATTCTAATGTATGCAATAGTATGGAACAGCATCTCATTATGGCTTTAACTTTGAGAATCTTTTCACTTTTCCATGACTTTGTTTGTTCTGTTTTGCTTTGGGCAGAGTCTTGCTATGTAGTCCATGCTGAGCTTGAACTCACTGTAAAGCCAAGCTGGCCTCAGACTCATGGCAATCCTCCTGCCTCAGCCTCCCAAGTGCTGGAATTATAGATGTGTGCCACCACACCTGTCTGTTTCCTCATTCTTAAATAAGAACTACATTATTGTAACTTTGTGGTTTTATACTGCATCTGAATACTTGCCAGTACAAGTACCTCCTATTTTGAAAATATCCTGGGCAGGCTGGGACTGCAGCTCAGTGATAGAGCTCTTACTTAGCACGTGCGAAACCCTTGGTTTAATCGCCAGTACTAGGAGAAAAGTAGTCCTGTCATATTCTCTTGCTTGCTTTTCCATAGGAATGTTAGAATAATAGTGATCGCCTGTCTTTAAGGTTAAGAAGAATGGAGATTTCATCTAGGCTAAGAATTATTTGGGAAGGAATCTTTTTCATAGCCTTATATCAGGAAACATATCTCCATCTATTCACGTCTTTTATATATCTTATGAAATTCTGTTAATTTTTTTTTGAGACAGGATCTCTATGTAGTCCAGGCTGGCCTAAAACTGGTGGCAATCCTCCTGCGTCAGCCTCCTAAGTGCTTGGATTACAGTTGTGCATCACCACATCCAGCTGTGTGTGTGTTTTTTCTTTTTTAAGTTTTGGGTCTACTTTTTAATGGCTTTACTATAAATTTTATTCTTTTGGCTACATCTCATATCTATAAAGAACAGTTATAAATTCTGAGGGTCATTTTATAATTAGCCTTTGAAAGTTTAAAATCTCTTTGTTGTCCATAGATCTTCAGCTCTTGGCCCTTTTAATACTGTTGAGGCTGAGCTTTAAATGCAGAGCTGCAGTAACCCGCAGGCCATGTACAGTGTTCCCACGCTGGAGTCATATGCTCGCTTATCCTGGAACTTATTTGGCCAGGATGAAGATTATTAAGATTAATTGTTTTAGTTTCTATGCTAATTGTTTAATTATTTAAACAGTTGTTTTAGTTTCTATGCTTATTTGGCCTTGGACTTTGAAAGTTGTCTGAGGGAACAAGCCGCAGGTAGATACCTGCCGCTGAGACATAAGGCGTCAAGGTGGCCGTGGTGATAAATATCCCTCTATTCTGATTCCAAACCCAATGCGTGTTCTGCCACGAAGCTGGCTACGGGTGATAATGGGTATTCACACATACTTTTGCCAAGAGCCAAGAAAACCTTTTCTGTTGTATATTATAAAAGTAAAATTTCCTATGAAGTTTAAAATCTTAATGAATTAACTGATATTTTGCTTCTAATTTTGCCTTGAACTTTTCCATTTTGTTACTGGGTGTTGCATGCTTCTCTGACAGCTGCATGGAACAACAGCAAAGACATTTTAGCACATTGACATACTTGGGGCAGTTGGAGAAGTGTCTTTCCCTGCTTTCATAAGATATTTTCTAAGCTACTTTTATTGAGCATGTTCATATTATTGTGTGGGTTTTTTTTTTATCCCTTTCTTTTAAGGTAAAATTATCCTTTAAAGTAAACTTAGGAAAAAAATGAACTTCTGGCAGTCTTTTAAAAACTCATTGCTATAGAGTATTTTATAAAGCCAAGGACGTATTAGTGTCATATATCATTTTTGGGATTTTTAGAAAGTACTTACATGATTGCTTTTTCCATGGAAATTGCTGTAGGGTTACATTTATCCTCTAAATAGAAAGCATTATGTTCTAAGCTACAGTAGAAAATTTCTGATTATAAATATAGTTTGGTGCTCACAAATTTAATTTTTTATATGTGATAAATGAAGATTAAAAACAATAGCAAGATAATTATCTTTTTTTTTTGTCATTTTGAGACAGGGTCTCCCTATGCAGTTCAGGCTGGCCGTGAGCTCACTTTGTAGCCCAGGCTGGCCTCAAACTCTCAACAATCCTCCTGCCTCAGCTTCCAAAGTGCTGGGATTACAGGTGTGCCCCGCCACCACGCCTGGCCAGCAAGATAATTATCTATTCCTTTAAAAATTCTGTAACACCCCTTCTGTTACCCTCTACCCTTGGACATGGACAGAATCTGTGCATGTGATGAGGACCCACCCTTGGGTATGTTGTCCCACATAGCAAGTGGTGCTGGGACTCAGTCTTGGAATATGTTAAGACTATATAAGACTCCGTTGTAGGTGACTATAGAGGGATTGGAAGTCACAGAGGCTTGTTCCTCTTGCCTGCAAGGAAGCAGAATCATGTATGAACCACCTGTGGGTTAGGAAGCGCAGGTGCTCCCAGGACCTAAGAACAGTGTGCAGCCAACAGCTAGCAAGAAATGGGCCCTAAGCCCTGCAACTGCAAGAGACTGATTCTGTCAACAACACTGAAGAACGTGGCAGACCTTGAGTTTCAGATGAGAGTGCGCCCCAGCCCACACCTTAATCACAGCCTGAGAGACCCTCAGCGGGCGTTCACTCAGCTTTGCCTCACTTCTGACTCATGGCAATGAGATAATCGCTTTAGTTTTAGTTGCTAAGTTTTACAAAACTTGTTATGTAGCATAGAAACTAAAACAATAATCTTAAGGAGATTATTGGACTAAGCCTTTTTTTTTAATTTGTAAAATAGGGCTCAGAGGTCTTCATAGAAAAATTATGTAACTACATGAACTGCTGATGAAAAGGACCTGGAAATTAGCAGGTAGTCGGACATGTTGGTGTGCTGGCTTGGGCGGGCATTGCTGCTTGCACCTGGCACCAGGGAAGATCACCAAGAGAGTGATTTTGGCATCTCACGGAGCAGGGCCCTTACTATCCCTAGGACTCTGTAGCCTATGCATTTGCGATGCAGACCTCAAGTCAGCTCAACTTAGGACAGTGATAAAAACCACAAATAACTGAATTTTAATTTGTTTTGTTGAACATATATTGTTGTAATCTGCCTAAAGTTGTTAGAATTATAAATTTTCATTTTGACTCAAACATGAAAGCATATCTTTTGAAGAAAGTTCTTTAAAATCTGTTGAGACCCGGGCATGGGGGTGCATGCCTGTGATCCCTGCACTTAGGTGACTGAGGCAGGAAGATTGCCATGAGTTCAAAGCCAGCCTGTACTACATAGCAAGACCTTGTCTCAAAAAAACAAAAAGCAAAATATAAAAAAAAAAAATTAAAAAAAAATCTGGTGAGTTGGAAAAAGGGAAGTTAATGTCAAGACTTAAAACAGTAACAGCCGGAACACAGATAAAGTGTAACTGATTTGTATTTGATTATTTACTGGTATTTATGTGAATAAGCACCTCTATTGTTTAGAAAGTCAGTGGAAAGACATATTTAATGAGTCTCAAAATGCACATATGCAATAATGAACCTTTTTTTCTGTGATCATCTAAGAAAAACTTGCCAACATTATACTCTTATCACCCTTAAATACTTTATCATGTATTTCCTATACAGCCACAGTGTAATTGTCCAGATTGGGAAATTAACATCGGTACATTACTGGTATCTAATCCATGGCCTCCACTCAGGTTTTCCCAGTTTTCCCAGCAGTGCCCCAGCAGCACAGGGTTTGGTTCCGTAACAGACTTTGCATTTAGTTATATCTCTAGCTCTGTGCAGAAGCATTCCTCGGTCCTTCCTGAATGGTCATGATCAGAATGCTTTCGAAGATTTGGGTGAGTTGTTTTGCAAAAGATCTTTTGCTCTTGGTTTGTCTCATGTTTCCTCATCATTAAACTCGGCTTCCACGTTATTGGCAGGAATATCACAGAACTGTGGTCTTCTCATTAGCTCTGTTCATGTGATCATGATCTTAATTTGTCTTTGATGTTGGCGGTCTTCTGTAAAAGCACTTTTTTCCCTTTAGTGATTAATGAGTGGTTTTGATGGGAAATCCTTGAAGGCTATGTAAATATCCTATTCCTTGTTAAACCCACAGTAAATTAGCTCGTATCAGTACAATGTACAGCTTCCTGTTTTCTGCCAAGGGTTGCCGGCTTTAGTATGGTTCTTTGTCCAACGCCTACACAATACGAGTAGAAGCTGGCCAGTGGGAGCTACAGTTTTTGACCTGTTCCTGTTATTCTCTGGGCACTTTTTTACTTCCTGTAGGAGATGTTTCAGACTTACCTTGTGTGTTTCCTGTCTCAGTCCTGGAATGAACTGTTTCTCCTTGGAGCCTTCTTAGTGGAGGATGGCATTTATAAACCAAACTCTGAGCAATGGTTTTCTCATTGCTCTCGCCATGTTCCTGCACCTAGGTCCTCCCAGGGGCTACAGTTAGGGATGCGTGTATCCGTGCATATATTTCTGTATGCACATGCACATACATACATGCTTCTATGTTTCCGTATCTGTATGTTGAAAAGCAGTATTATTGATTTGAATCCAATACTAAAAGCTTTTTTCTCGTTTTTTCCTTTCCTGTATTTGTATCTCATATCGCTAAGCTATGAGGAACTTGAATCCTCTGTGTGACAAAATTTTTTCTGCAGCTGCCACCTTCCTGCCTTCAGATTGATGCACTCTTCACCCCACTGGGGATTCAACACCCAGCAATGGGGGCCGCCCCACGCAGGAGACTTGTGCACACTGCCCAGGTCCGCCTCTTCACCGTCAACCCTCGCCTCGCCTTGGTCATAGGAGCAGTGCTAACACAAACAACAAACACTTCTTTTTCATAACTGTGATCTATGCTTATGATAAAATATTCAGATTATGTAAGAAAATGTAACGCAGGAGACAGTAAAGTCATCCCTGAATTCCACCATGCAGAAATAATCACTTATGTAGGTGATAGCCTTCCAGCTCTCATAGATACGGAGAAAGATGTACTTTGAGGAAATAAAATGTGTTAATACATACCTGTGACCCTAGCTCTTCAGGATGCTGAGGCAGAAGGATCCCAAGTTCGAGGTCAGCCTGGGCAATTTAGCAAGGTTCTGTCTCCAAATTTTAAAAAGGCTGGGGGTGTAGTTCAGTGCTCCAGACATTCAGTTAAAACATGACATATAGAGAGAGAATTTCATGGATAGAAGATGGATAGAAGAAAATATCAAAATACTTTAATGAAAATGAGGGCATATTAGAGATATATTTCTTTTTCTTTTTGAGACACGATCCTACTATGTAGTCCAGGCTGGTCTTGAACTTGCGGGGATCCTCCTGCCTCATCTCCCAAATGCTGGAATCACAGGCAGGCACCACCATACCCAGCCCTAGAGAGGTTATATTTTGAAATAAAAGATAAGAATTGTGCTCGGACGAAAGAAAAGGATCCTAAGAGACGCCTGGAAAGCATTGCTGTATTTCACATCCGTTTTCTTTGCTAAATGACAGATTTATGTAAATTTAGATTTTGAAGGCTGGCACAAGGTTGGGGTTAGTTTTTTTATTACCTTGTTACTGTGCTAACAGAGTCCTGTGCACAATATATATGCAGTTTAAAGAATAATACAAAAAAAAACTCCTATGAAATCAGTGCTCACTAACATAGGACAGTGGTGGCGAACCTATGGCACATGTGGCAGAAGGCTGTTAGCATTGAAAGCTCTAAAAGGTTCGCCATCAATGGTTCGCCATAGGGTACTACAGTGCCTCAGAGGAGCCCCATGGTGCTGCTAGTCACAGGGCCTGCCCGCCCTCCAGAGGAAGGCGTCACAGTCCTCGCTGCTGCCTGCCTTCCTTGCTGCGGTTTTTACCGTGCATACCTGCATCCCTAAGCCTGTACCTCTGTTTGCTCTATTTTTTATGTTAAAACAAATAGAATACTCTTTTGTGGTTTTTTTTCTAGCCGTTTTTTTAATGATGTGCTCTTGAGATGTATCCGTGGTCCACACTGAAATTCTGGCCTGTTGTATCCTTAATGTAAGAAGCTTAAGCTATGGTATTTATTAGAAAGACACGATTAAGAAACAAAGAGGCCAAAATACCTACTCAATTTATTTTCTAACTATTATGATTGTTATTTCCTAAATCTTCCTTAGACCCATTAGGCCTCCTCATCTCTCTTACCCATATCCAACCCACACAGCCTCTCGCCTTTGCACAGATGCGGTGGGTTCTCCTTGGTCTCCTGACCCCCATCAGATTTGCTGCCTCTAAGTCATTCTTACTGCATCGCAAATAATAATTTTTGAAATATGTTTTATCTCTTCCCTACATAGAAGAATTGAAACTACCATTGTCATGGGCAGTGATACGTAACAAACAACTTCAAAATCTTCATGTCCCCTGAGCATTCGTTATTGTACTTAGGGGTCTATGCATTGGTGAGGGTAGCTCCACCTTAGGAGACCTGGCTCTGGCCTGGGGTTGAGTTCTAGTCTCCTTTTTTAAGTTTTGGTCTTTTTGAGACAGGGTTTTGTTATGTAGTTCAGGCTGGCCTTGAGCTCACTTTGTAGTCCAGGCTGGTCTCAAACTCAGCTGTGATCCTCTTGCCTCAGCCTCCCGAGTGCTGGGATTACAGACGTGCGCCACCATGCCCGGCTGAGTTCTGGTCTCTTCTGTATGTCCTCACATTCTCCTTGAATCAGCAGCTGCCTTAAAGGGGGTTCAGTAGGCCAAGCCAGCTGTCAGTACTATCTACCTGCATACCATTGGTTGACAAAAGTCTCATGGCCAACGCCAGCACCACATGGTGGGGAAATACACTGCACAGCAACAAGGCCGGGCGGAGGATGAAGAGTTGAGAACGAACCTCACCACACAGTTGTTACAGCAGCACTTTCTGTTCTTACATAGATGGTTGTTTTTTTATCCCCCCCATATTGCTAATTTTAAAATTATTTTTATTATCTTATGTGACTGTGAATTCTCACATCATATTAAATTCCAAAGAGGGATACATGTAAACGAATAGAAGGAGTTGAATTTGGTATCTTGACGTACAGCTCTGTGAATTCTGGGATTTGGAGCAATTCAGTGTCATGTAACTGTTTCCATACCCAAATGAGAGTATTTCTAAATGTATCTCTTGAGAGCTCTAGGAGCATGGAGGAAACAACCTGTTAGCCAAAAAATAGGATGTTGAACTATTCCTAGGTCCCCTTTATTCATTATCAAGGCGATGGTATGGTTAACTTTGGCGTTTGTTACCTATGTCTCCCCACTAGGTACTATTATCACAGAAGAGATTTAACCAAAATGTTCTAACAGTAACCTCCGCCTGTTTTGTTTCTGTTTTGCTCTGTTGTAGGACACAATGATTACATTTGTCCTGCCACAAACCAGTGTACCATAGATAAGAACCGGCGTAAAAGCTGCCAGGCCTGCCGACTCCGGAAGTGCTACGAAGTGGGGATGGTGAAGTGCGGTGAGTGTCGCTTTTCTGTGCGGCCTGGGCCGTGCGCGCCAGACTGTGCTGTCTGAGGCCCTGGGGCCACGTCACCTGGGCAAGAGGGGATTTAGGATGTGGCCGCCGTCTGCGAGTGTGTGTATGCTGTCACACTGCATGAACTTCCCCCCTGAAGCTGCAGATGACAGAGCTGGGGTGAGTAGGCGTGAGCTACTGCAGGGAGGCTGAGGCAGTGTGGCAGCAAGTTCACACAGGTCAAGTTGTCCGGCCCCAGAAGAGAGGACGACCGTCTGCCTGGAACCTGGAGAAGTCCCACACGAGGATGAGATCCTGCTCCACAGTGTAAACGTCCACAGTTAAAGCTTGTGACCAGAAAGTAGAGTAGCTTGTGGGTTGCTTGGATAGACACGGGGAAGGCTGATGCCTGTCCCTCTACTGGCTTTCTACAAATAAAAAATACATGTGAGTCAGATGTGGTAGAACTATGAACAGTGCATACAGCATAGCTTTCACTCTATGCTGGTATATGCGCCATATCCGTGTGTGTGACATACAACATATGGACATACCCGTATGTCTTATATAGACACATATATGGTGAAAAGGGAAAACACCGGCTCTTTAGTAAAAGAATCAACAAAGGGGCCCGCATCCTGCTCTTTCTACCTGGCTGGTTTTGGGTTTGCTGTCAGTTGCACACTTGTCTGTGTATCTGTTCTCACGGGCTCTGCCTGGGCTCTCCTTCAGCTAGCCAGTGGTTTGTCTCCGGTTAGTAGTAATGTCTTCCTTTGTACCTACTTGAAAAATTTCAAGCCTATTTTTTTCTCCCTTATCATCTCTTAGTAGCTTTGACTTTTAAACACTCTCTGGCCCTTTTTCTCTGTGTGCATGATAGATTAGAACTTTCAGGAGTCCAGCCGAAGTTCTCTTAACCTGATCATCTGCTGGTTTTGCTAGAGTCACTGCCGTTCTCGTTTTCTGTGCAGAACATCCTGCCTGCTACAGTTCAAATCCTGCGTGTTCCCCAAAGGTCAGGAGGCAAAGGCCTGCTCCTGGGGCGATGGAGCTTTAGGGGCTGAGGGGGAGGTCTCTGGGTCGCTAGGGGTGCGCCTTCGGAGGGACTTGAGGACCTTGTTTCCTTGCCCTCTCTTTTTTACTTCCTGCCAGGAGGTGAGCAGCTTTGTCCCCTGCCCCGCCCCCTGCCTATATGCTCCCCAACACAGGTACTTGCACAGAGGCCTGAAAGGAATGGGTGTCCCCGGTCATGGACTGCAACCTCTAAAATCTGAGCCAAAATAAACTTTGTTGCTTTATAAGATAATTGTCTCAGGTAGTTGTGACAGTGACAGAAGGCTGACTGATACACTGCCCGTGACCTCCCAGTGTGTATTGGTCGCTCTCCAAAACACATGGATATTTCTGCCCTGACCACTTCAGTTTAAATCCTTCATAGACTCCAGTGGGGCTTTTCACAACCCTTTTTATAATTATTGCAATTATTACATCATATAATTTAATTTGAATTTCTGCAAATACATGAAATGTGAGTAGAAAACACAGCTGTTTCCATGAAAGCTTAGTTGAAAGTTCTGAATGAAACTGCACAGAACTGATAACAGCTGTTGAGTTAGGCGTGCGTGAGACTGAAGGGGAAATCGTAAAGATGAATGGGTGTGCATGTTTGAAAAATGACCTCCAGTTTCGTGCGAGGGTGAGGGTGTACGTATTTATACTCTGATCTAGGTAGAACTTGGGCAGCCGTGGCCCTGTGAGGTGGCACTCATGGCAGCAAGGTCCTGAGAGCTGGGTTCTTGTAGGTGCCTCTCGCTTTTGGTTCTTCACTCTTTGCTAAGTATGACTGTGCTGAACCTGCTTAAGCCCTCCAGCTCTTGGTTTTCCTGCATCTGAAACGGCTGTCTGCTCCACTGGGCTTCATGAGGAGTAAGTATGAAGACCTACTGAGGACTAGACTGCACACTTGGCCCTGTCTCTGTCTAGCTGTCTTTCTCTTCCTCGTAGAAGAGCTCACATGAGTTACGACTTTGATAAAATGCAGCCTCACAAGAGAAGAGAGAGAAAGAACCTCTGAAGGAATGAGAACTAACAGGCGTTGGGGTTTTGCCAAAGTCACTGGGTAGGATTTCTTAGGAAAAAGCATATCTTCACCTTGGAGGTCACAGAAGATATGATGTGAGTTGCTTTACATACAGTTGAATACTTAGCCCTTCGCTAAATGCAGAGAAAGACCACAGTCTTCTGGTCTACCCTTCCCTAAAAGCTTCTAGCCACACTCTTGCTTTGCTTCGGTTTGGGAGTGTTAAGGGTTTTGCTTGCATTATGGATACTCCTGGGCCATCTACGTCCCTCTTTATTCACAAATCGTGCGTCTCCTGCTACTTTTTCTTCTGTATTTCTGATCTCTTTTCTGCTGAAGTACTGGCATGGTTGCTTAAATGGTAGGAGGACCATATAAAGATACTGTGCAGTGAGCATAGCCAGGAAACCGTGGGGCCAGCCCCATGCTTGGTCCATGTCCCTATGTTGGGACGGTAGCTCAGCATCTCTTGGGTCCCATTTCCTTATTTACCTGCTTTCTATAGCTCCAGGGAAAGGACTTGCCAGGTGGTATAAAATAATGGTTAAAAGCAGGAGCTGTGGATTTAGCTACTCTTTGGGCTTAGAGCCTGTCTCTCTCTGCTAGCTTCCTACCTTGAGCGATTCATTTGTGCTGTCTTGTGCCTCATTTCTTCTCTGTGTGTTGGAGTTAGGAAGAGCACCTATCCTCTAAGGTAGCTGTTGCTGTGAGGTAGGTGATCTGCATGTGGTACGCCATGCCTGGCATGTGGAAGCTTCTAGGTGATGCTAGCTAGCACTGTCATCATTGAGTATCCCTCATTTTTGGCTGGAGCCATTGCCCCTGGCTAATTGGGTCACTTCGATTGGGTAGAGTGTCTTGTTAAAAACTCGCTCAGAGGCAGGTGCCTAGATCGTAGCATCAAAGCCACAACACTAGAAACGTCCTTGATAGGAAAAGAGGAGACACGATTTCTTATCAAGGGTTTCACTGTTTTGAGCCTAGAATCTCTAGAACTCCTTCAGTACAAAGCCTGGAACATAGGACTTTTCAGTAAAAGCTGTTCAAGTAAATTTAAGTGTGTGGATTCAAAATCATTCACGTTGGGTTGTTTTTTAAACTTCTTATCCTCATACACTATACTCAAAAGCATACATTTTGTTTGATTTCACCTGGGGGAGCACATTCCTGTTAAACATCTGCAGTACTTTGCTTATTAATAAAATATAGTCCAAGTCAGTGATGGTGAACCTTTTAGAGCTGTCGGTGATACAAACAGCCTGCTGTGGCACGCGTGACGTAGGATCACCACTACGGGTAAGCTCTTAATTCCTTTTGTAATATGTTTGTTTAAAGTGTCCCTGAATAGATAGATCCTGCCCTTGTACTATAATTAGCCAAGGCAAAAGGAAATCCTGATAAAATTTCTGAGGAGTTACTAGTTTTAATTTTTGCGGTGGGGGGGAGGGGAAGGGGAGATGAGAGGAATAAGGCTGTGCTGTGTACCAGGGCCTCATGGCGCCAGTCAGTGTAACTATTACGGACCATAGCATGAGCTGACACAAATAGTTTCAACGGGTAATAAAAACCGTGACTGGGAAACTGGAAGGGGAGGGGGAAGGAGGAGGGAAGGGGGGAAGGGGTTAAAAAAAGAGAAGAGCCAGGCGTGGTGGCGCACGCCTGTAATTCCTGCACTTGGGAGGCTGAGGCAGGAGGATCATTGCAAGTTCAAGACCAGCCTGGGCTACAAAGTGAGGTCAAGGCCAGCCTGAACTACATAGCAAGACCCGGTCTCAAAAAGACCAAAAAAAAAAAAAAAAAAAAAAAAAAAAAAAAAAAAAAAAAAAAAAAAAAAAAAAAAAGAGAGAAAAACAAGCTGTAATATATACATATAGCTACTCCCCAAGATTACTACTCCCCATGAGTTACAAACACGTACTAATCAAATAAAGTGAAGCAGAAAAAAAATTTAAATTTCTTCATACCCTCGAGCTAGTATTCTTTATAAAAATGTAGGCAGTTAGATTTAGTGAACAAACAACGGTGGGAGCACAAACAGGCATCTTGTGTGTTTTTTACTTTTGAACTTCTTTTTAGGGAAAATTCATATAAAATTTATACCCATGCTAATGACGTGCTAACTTACGGTATATTTTTCCTCACTTTAATTTTATATTTTTATCTTAAGTACATGAATATTTAGAAATATTTTGGGGCTTAAATTTATAAGGGTATAAAAATTTATAAGGGTGTAGAAGTTATATTATGTTCCCATTTTATTGTTGTCACAGAAAATGATCTGTATGTGTTTTTCTTTTTCAGACAGGGTTTTGCCTTTAGTGTGAGCTGGCCTTGAACTCACTACTGTATGTGGCCCAGGCGGGCTTCCGTGTTCTACATCCTGTCTTTTCCCCCCGTTTGTTCTGTCAGTTGCTGGGAGCAGTATGTTAAAAGATCTTACTATAGTGGTATATTTATTGATTCTCATATTATTTTACTTTCCATGCACTGTGCTTGGAGGCTGTGTTCTCTTGTCATTTTGATGTATATTTAGAATTATCTGGTTTTCCTTTATAGTATAATGGTGAGTCTCGGCACTCTAGAGGCTGAGGCAGGAGGAGGCCAGCCTGGGCCAGAAAGTGAGCTCAAGGCCAAGCTAGTCTCTCTAGTGAGGCCTTGTCTCTGAACGAATGAATGAATGAATGAACGCATGAAGGACTTGATCACGTTTCTATTTCTTTCCTTGTAGGAGCCGATCACAGTTTTGTGTGTTTCTTTTTTATTTACTGCTAGTTTGCAAGGCATACCTTCTGTTTTAGTCCTGGTAGTGACATTTCTATTTTTAATGTGCAGTCTTGATTAATTTGAAAATTTAAGCCTCTCCCTTCTCAAATAAAGCAATTTAGAAAATTCTAACCAAAATCATTCTTCTCTCATTTGTATGTTAGTATCTGGTATTTTTGTTCTACCTTGCTTATCTCCAAAAAATGTTATCACTTTATTCTTTCAGTTGTCTTGATTTAGTTTCCTATTTACCGGTTTATTTTCTTACCGTACTTGTGGGTCATCAGTGTTTGTTTCTGGTTCATTTTTCTCCATCCCAGAGGACGTGCGTGTTATGTCTTCTCAACCTTTGTTTAATGCAGAATATCCTTAATTCTCATATTTGGATAATGGATTAGCTGGGAATGTAACTCGAAACTCAGATTATTTCTCTTCATCATCGGAAAGACTCTGTTCCCTTATGTCCCCATCTATGAGACTACAGAAGTAGAAGCGTTTCGGTACTAGCACAGGAATGGAAAGATAAACCCATAAAGCAGCATAGAATCTGGGAAAAGACACTTTTATGTAGTTGTAGTCATATATAGTCATACAAACTTTATATGTAGTTTATATAAGTTATATAACTTTATTATAGTTATATAAAGTTATTAATGACAAGGCATTTTAAAACAATGAGGAAAACATACTCAGTAACTGTTTTTTCTTTTTTCTGAGACAGGGTCTTGTTATGTGACCCAGGCTGGCTTGCATTCACTATGTAGCCCAGGATGGCCTTCAACCCGTGGCAATCTTCCTGCCTCAGCCTCCAAAGTGCTGAGATCATAGGCATGTGCCACCATACATGGCTAGTGACTAGTACTAAAGGAATTGTACATTAGTTTGGAGAATACAACACAAAATATCAATAACACGTAATTCAGATACACATAAAATTTTAAATAGATTTGAACCAAACAATGTTTATAAAGAATAATATTTATATAATCTTGATGTGAAACAAAAAGATAAATTTGATTATGTATTAAAGCTTCTTATAACAGAAATGTCGTGGGGAAAGGCAAAAGCTGTATAACCAAATGCTGTGTCCCGAAAGTTATGTTGTTACTGTATTAAGAACATTGACACGTTTGAAGGGGGAGAGCAGGACAGTATAAGCAAATCACCAATGTACAAATAAAAAATACAAAAAGCAAATATTGATTAATGTTACTGGTAACTCAGGACATACAAAGCTAAGCCTACTCAGTCTCTGCTACGTTAGCGAAGGCTGAGAATGACTTTGGGGGCTGAGGATGCAGCTCGGTAACAGAGCACTTGCCTAAGACGTGTGAGGTCCTGGGTTCACTCTCGGGGAGGGAGGAAGAGAGATTGAGGTTGATTTTGATACCCGGGGTAAATTTTTAAATATTACTTTCGATGTGTAATCTGTCAGCATTTATTAAAATTTTATATGAATATACGCCTTGATTTCAGTCATTTGATCTTTTTGAATTTATTATAAAGAAGTTATTGGATACATGTGCAAAAATTATTTTCATTGTAATATTTAAACTAGCAAAGAAGTTAGATTTAAATCAGTGGAAGACTTTTTTTTTTTTGGTCTTTTTGAGACAGGGTCTCGCTATGCAGTTCAGGCTGGCCTTGAGCTCACTTTGTAGCCCAGGCTGGTCTCAAACTTGCAACGATCCTCCTGCTTCAGCCTACTGGAGGATTTTTTAAATAGATGATGTTATACTAATAAGACAGAATGCTATAGATGTTCAAACTGTCATAGTGATGTTTTTAATAAAAAGAGAGGCTGGTTATGAAATGGTATATATACTGCATCACAATTCTAATTGTATTTATAAAATACAGAAAAGTATAAAAACTCAATGTATAAGAATATGGAAAAAGCATAAAAAGGATAAAAGGAATTTATTCTAGAATTCATTCTCTTTATTTTTCAGACTTTTTGGATTAATTTATTTGATGTATACTTATTTGTATGAATACTGTATATAAAAATACATATACATGTGTGTATATATTCATGTAAGCATTTTAAGAATATATTATGAAAGTGTATTATTTGATAACTATCCAGGAAATGTCAACGTTGGAGTCCTAACTTTTCCCTGTTTTCTACCTTAAGATAATTCCTGGTTTCCTGGTTTGGAAACTGCAGCATGTTCGCAGTCTTTCAGAGAGATGATTTTAATGTCCACACATGACTTTGAAGAGCCCAATTCTTAAAATGGGATTTGGTTGATATTGCCAGTACTGTCACAACTGTAGTAATTTTTGGTCCATGCTGCACAGCAAATAAAACTGGAGCTTCTGTTTCCAGCCACGTCCTGAGAGTAGAGAATATACCCCAGGGGCTGGGGATATAGCTCAGTGGAATAAGCTCCTGCCTAGCAAGCGCAGGGTCCTCAGTTCAATCCCCAGTACCGCCAAAAAAAAAAAAAAAAAAAAAAGAGAGAGAAAGTAAAAAGAGAATATACCCCAGCCTGTGAGACATCATTGCGGATGGTATCACTGCGGCCTCTTTTGTCCCGGCCACTCGGGGTGCTGGAGTCCGGGTCAGAGAAGGACTGTTTGCACCTCTGCTCTCCCCTGCAGGCTCCCGGAGAGAACGGTGCGGGTACCGAGTGGTGCGGAGACAGAGCAGCCCCGGGGAGCAGCTGCCCTGCCTGAGCAAGGCCAAGAAGCACGGGGGCCACGCGCCCCGGACGAAGGAGCTGTTGCTGAGTGCTCTGAGCCCGGAACAGCTGGTGCTCACCCTGCTGGAGGCTGAGCCGCCCAACGTGCTGGTGAGCCGGCCCAGCGCGCCCTTCACCGAAGCCTCCATGATGATGTCCCTCACCAAGCTGGCGGACAAGGAGCTGGTACATATGATCGGCTGGGCCAAGAAAATTCCCGGTAGGGCTCTTGGGCTCTTAGCGTGCCACTGATTTATAGGAAGGCCTGCCCCCACCACATCGGGGACAAGAGTGTGAAATGGACACCCATGAACTTTGTCTAGATAGTTCACCATTTGACATCTTGATTCATAAGCTTAACATAAAATACGTTCTTCCCTCCTATCTTGGGATTTGTACCTTCAGCATTTCCTGAAAGCCAAGTTCTGGTTGAGAATTCTTGGGCTCCGAGGTCTTCTCTACCACACGTGGTAGTACGAGAAGGGTTGTGCATGACCTGTTTCTCTTCCTGACTCTCCCCTCCTCTCCAAGCCGTTCCATTCCACCTGTGCGCACCACACCCTGCGTGTGCACATCTCCGTACAGAGTGCCTGTTAGCCACCTGCTGTGCCTAGGGCCGGGTCGGAAGAGGGACCAGGAGCAGAGACCCACCGAGGCTCTGGGATTAGATCTGGGACCATCTGGGCAAGAAGTGTCAGGGCGTGGAGACTGGGACATGGTTAAAAGGTAGGCTATGACCTCGCCATGGACTGGTCTCTTGGCTGCGGACTTCTTGCCTTGAGCTGAGCAGTGTGGTCAGGTCGGGACGCAGTATGACGGCTGTGAAGGGCAAGGCTTCTCAGGTGTTAAGCAGAAATAGGATATTGTTCTAATAAAGTACCGGTGTTATACACATAAATGATTATACATGAATAAACAGAATAAATTAGGATCTGGATAACAAGAATCAATAGGTCAGTAGTTTTGGGATGGTAACAAGTTAAACATTTGTGATTGATCATTTAGAGTGTATTATTTTTCTGTCCTGTAAAGCGACCGCTTCCCTAGGCTGTTTGTAACGTGTGCAGATAGTTCTCCATTTATGGTTCAGCTTAGAATTTTTCCACCTTATGATTCTGAAAGCATATCCACTCAAGCGTTTGGCTTTTCTCCTAAAGTACAATATTCCATAAACACGATGAGTTAATCAACACTTTATTATAAAACAGGCTTTGTGCTAGATAACTTTTACCCAACTGTATGTTAAGCGTTCTGAGCATGTTTAAGGTAGGTTAGGTTTATTAAACCCTTTATTTTGGGGGGGTCTTTTTTGAGATAGGGTCTCCCTCTGTTGGCTAGGCTAGCCTCAAATTCCTGGGCTCAAGTGATCCCCCTGCTTCATCCTCTCCAATAACTGGGACTGCAGGCACGTGCCTGACTTTATATGCACTTTTTACTTATGGTATTTTCAACTTGCTTTCAGCTTATTGTTACCTTACTGTAAGTTAAGGACTATCTGTACGTAAAGTACAATATTGTGCTGAAATGACCAACCTTCATTTTAGCTGGAGTTTCTGGCTATGGAAGAGTGAAATGAGAATACTAACATAGAGTGACAGCAATCCATCACCCCCTCCTCCCGAAAGAGCTTCTCCACGCACTTCTTACCAGTCATCTAAGAAACGAGGTCTGTCTCCAGCTCTAGGCTGGAAAGTGCTTCCACAGCCCGCAGGGAACCAGCCCACTGGGGAGACTGTAAAGACTGGGTTGGATGAGAGGCTGGGTGAAGAGCGTCGGGGCTGTGGAGCCAGGGCCCTGGGTGACAGCACTGCTTGCAGTCATCATTGGCCCGGGTCTGTTCCTTTTGAGCTTTCTGAGGCTTTTCTTATTTTTAGTTCTGTTTTATCTAGCATCTTCCCCTTTGTCAGAATTCTTTCATTTTCTCTGCTGCTTCCCAGAGCAGAAAACACTGATGCACTTTCCTCTGCTACTTTGAGTGCGTTCCAAACACTACTCTGCAGGACCCGCATGCAGAGTGGTTGTGAAATTCACCATCACCAAAAGCTGTGCAGCTTCTTTGTGACTTAACAAAACTGAACGTTGGAGCTGCATTCGCCCCTTTTTAAGCTGATGGTTTTCTGAAAGCTTCACAGAAAACTGAAGGACTGGCAACTTTAAGTTGTATATTTTAAGTCCAAACATTTCTTCCGTTATGAACTTGCCGTTCTGTCCTTACGGAGATGGGCCGTGGAGGCGGAGGGCGCATGTGTCTCATGGCCTCTCGCTTTCCCCAGGCTTTGTGGAGCTCAGCCTGTTGGACCAAGTGCGGCTCTTGGAGAGCTGCTGGATGGAGGTGCTGATGGTGGGGCTGATGTGGCGCTCAATCGACCACCCCGGCAAGCTCATCTTTGCCCCAGACCTTGTTCTGGACAGGTAAGGACGAAGATTTGTGACGTGTCTTCTCTGACTTGTGCAAAGCACTTAGTGAGAGCAAAGGCTTGGGAGCAGCAATTAAAGTCTCACCTCCCAAAGGACAAACAGGATGGTAACATCCCCAGCTCCTTCCCTGGGCCAAGCACCCTGAAGAAGAGAGCACAGGCACCAGGACTCGGTGTCCTGTGATCCTTTCTAACTCTTTGGTAGAGGTTAGAACCGAGCGTTCAAAGGCCAGGGCCACAGAGAGGTAGTGTGTCCCTCGGGGTCTGCAGCCACTGAATTGTACAGTCAACATGGTTTTTTTTTTTGCACTAAAATTCCACTTCAGGTGATAATCTTAGGTTGTCCTGCTGTTTTATCCCACCGAGAGCAACTCATTACATCTCCACCTATCTGGACAGGTGGTAAAATTCTTACGAATCTGCCAAATTTATTTTTACATGTCTTAATTCACCCTAATGCACATACTGTTAAAAACATTTTGAAATAATGTTGGAAGGAATCATTAAAACCGCGTGAGGTCAACAGGAATTGAGACATGACAGTGCTAATATCATAACTTGGTTGCATTCAGTTTTAAAGCTAGCACAGTGAAGGAACAAATTTTTAATTGACTTAGTCAAACTGTTGTTAAAGGGAAAATGAATATACAACAACATGCAAGCCTTTTTGCAAGAAAAATAGAAAATTCTGGGTGTATAGCTGAGCAGTTTGACAATCTCCATGGAAATTGATTTCTGCTTCCCCTTATTTTGAAAGAGTCCTGGTGTCAAGGGTTCATCCTCAGCTGACTGTGTACAGTGTAAGGAGGATGCCTGGTGCTGTGAGCCCAAAGTGCCTGCCCCAACTCTTGCATCGTAACCCTGTTACCACTTTAGGTCCTCAGAAGACCCTCATTCGCACGGCATGCAGAGGAAGAGTGGTGCCTCAAGGTATCAGCACCCATTCCGCCTGTTGTCATGGATGACACTGACAAAGAGCACTGTTCTGAGTAATGGAGGTGTTTTGGTGGAGAACAGAGGAAGAGCAGAAGCGTGGGATGTGGCTTGAGCAGGAGCAAGCCCAGGTGGTGGACCACAGAGGGACGCTCTGGAAGCCCAGGGCGGGGTGGGGCGTCCAGGCCCTCCAGTAGCAATCAGAATGACTCACTGATTGGTTGTATGTACCAGGCACCATCTAAGCCCTTGCATTTGTTGACCCATTTAATCTTCACAGCAACGGTCTGGGGGTAAGCGCTGTTACCATGCTTCAGGTGTGGAAATAGACGGTTAAGTGACTGACCTCCAGTAACAGAGTAGCAAGTGGTGGAACTGGCCTTGAAGAAATAGCTGTGAGGTCTTACTTTTCTTTTCCCCCGCATGCTGGAGATGGAACCTAGGGCCCCGCGCATGCTGCTGGGGTGTGTCCCCACTCTTTAAAAAATCTCGAGTCACCCAGGCCGCCCTTGAACTCGTGGTCCTCCTGCTTTGGCCTCCGCACTCTCCCCACTAGCTGGGATTCTGGGTGCGACTACCATGCCCCAGCTGCAGTCCACACTCCTGATGACAGCAGTACACTGCCTCCTGGCAGGAGAGAGAACGGAGGGGAAAGTGGAGGCCAACAGGCAAACTAACTTTCTACTTTTCCTTAGAACATCTCTGTCCTGTTTCTGCCCACTCCAAAAGCCCACTCCTCCTGCTGTCTGCTCAGGGTACCACGTTGCAAGGCGAGCTGAAAAGCCAAGCGCTCAGCCAAGCTGCTGTATTCATTGGTTCACTGGTTCATTAATTTCCACTTGATTTAAATAAAGCCACACACTCCTTCACTCACACACACACACACACACACACACACACACACACACGCACACATATGTATGAATATACACATCTAATTCTAGAATTTCTAGTGCTAGAAAGACGTTCTGTCTCTTGATGAGCCAATGAGTTTGCAGATAGTGGGATTAAATTTACTTTTTGTCTTTATTTCTAAGTTAATGCCTAACTGTTTATTTTCAGTTTGCTTGTTTGTTTTAAATCTTTTTGAGACCGGCTTTGAGGTCACTTTGTAGCCCAGGCTCAAACTTGCAATGATCCTCCTGCCTCAGCCTCCCGAGTGCTGGGATTACAGGCATGCACCACCATGTGTGGCTTCAAACTGTTTATTTTGAATGGCTTTCATTTCTGGTTTTCATTACAATTAACTCTTCCCTTTCTCTGCTTGGGTTCCTTAATTCCTTGTGTTTAAATTACTACATATAAGTTACTATAAATGGACACCAATCCTGGGTAAATGGTATGTCTCCTTGTTAGGTAATAGGAGAAATAAGTTCTTAATAGATTCACATTACTCTATAAAAATTTGAAAGTGTTATGGTTTATAACATATAAATGTATTGTATTTCACTGAACATAGAAGAATTTCATAAATGCATTTACATTAGACAGGCATTTTCTTTTGTTTTGGCTTTGATTGTTAAGTTCCTTTTGAGACAGGGTCTCGCTGTAGTCCAGGCTGGCACTGAACTTGGCCACCCTCCTGCCTCATATTCCTTTTTTTTTTTTTTTTTGCGGTACTGGGGATTGAACTCAGGACCCTGCGCTTGCTAGGCAGGCGCTTATTCCACTGAGCTATATCCCCAGCCCTTGCCTCATATTCCTCAGTGCTAGGATTACAGTGTGCACCACCATACTGGACAACAGCAGCGTTTCTTTTTTTCTTTTGGAGTGCTTTCTACCATTTTTTGTTGCTATCTTATAGTATTGACAGAATATTAACTTTGTGACGGCTGGAGTTTCAAATCTAAGATAATTTAATGTGTCTCATAGATAAAAATACTTTTATGTGTAATAGATATGTTCAGACTGGCCTTGAACTTCCGTCATAGCCTCAATTCTCCTGCCTCAGCCTCCCAAGTGCTGGGATTACAGGCGGGCACCTCCGTGCCCAGCTGTTATTCTTCCTGAGACTTCTGCAGAAGGAAAACTTGAACCTGCTGAAGAAGAGGTGGAAATCCAGTATCTTCATCTTATTCCCAACAAGCTAGTTCTCCTAGAATCATAAATTGATATCAGGATTTACCACAGAACCTGAAATTCTACTTAAAAAATCTTAACTGCGTGGTGGCACACACCTGTAATCCCAGCTTTCTGGGAGGCTACAAAGCAGGAGAATCATGACTTTGAGTCAATCTGGTCGAAACAACACTTCTTGAGATCCTGTCTCAACATAAATAAAATGGAGAGATGGGTCTGTAGCTCAGGGCCAAGGCCTTAGTTCAGTCCTCAGTATTAAAAAGAAAAGCATAAACAGCTGGGCAGTGACTTGTGCCTGAAATCCTAGCCTCTGGAAGGCTGAAGCAGGAGGATAGCAAGTTCAAGGCCAGCCTTGACCACTTCATGATGGAGCAAAGACTCTGTCTCAAAAAGCGGTGGAGGGAGGTGGCTGTACCTCAGGAAGAGTGCTGAGTTTAACCTAACACCACACACACACACACACACACACACACACACACACACCAAGACGTTTTGGTGTCTGGATGTTGTCTACTGCTAAATGGTATCAAAATGTGGGCGGAAGCTCAGACTGGGGCCTGAGCCCCACTGTGGATGTTTACAAGAGTTCCTTGGAGTCAAATGATTGTGAATGTGCTGAGTTTGCACACTTGCAGTGGCACGTTTCACTTTCTTGAAGACAGCTATTAAGATTTCCACTTCTAAACTTTAAGTTAGCCTTTATCTCCAAGTAATTTCACTTCAGTTCAGTATTTAGTAAGCCCTGTCCTTGTGCTGGGCCTTGACTCCCCCTTAAGTGGCCACACAGATACACATGTAGGTACAAGTGTACCCCAAAGTGGGGCCCACTGATTCCATGTTTTGTTGTTCCACCAAACGGGATAGATTTTTAAATAAAAGTGATTATTAAGTAGTAAGATATTTCATAGACAATCACTAACTTTTTATTTGTAAAAAGTTTGGTTTATGGTTTATGGGCAAATGATGTGCAGAAAGTGTATTCCCATGAGTAGGTTGGTTTGATTGACATATTATTGCAGTATTTTACAATTGAAATCATATGTTCTCTATTTTTAATTTACATCTTTGACTTCTATCTTAATTTTTTACTTATAACTCAGTTTTGATCCATAACTATAAATGAAATAGATTTCATCAAATTTTAAGGTAGCTCCTCCCTTTGTTCTTTGTAAACTCTTAGCTGGGCGTGGTGGCACACGCCTGTAATCCTGGCACTCAGGAGGCTGAGGCAGGAGGATTGTTGTGAGTTCAAGACCAGCTTGGGCTACAAAGTGAGCTCAAGGCCAACTTAAACTGCATAGAGAGACCCTGTCTCAAAAAGATGAAAAAAACCCCCAAAACCTCTTAAAGTAGAGCCTTACTAGACTGTCAGTAATGAGGTACTGTACCTTGTACCCCCTACATTTATCATTTATTTTCTAAAAAATATATTTGCTTTCCATAGCCCATGAAGTTAATAAAATATTCTAACTTTAAAATTAATAAATATTCTAGTTATGGATTGAAAGGTTTGAATTAAAGATAGGGAACATATGATTTCATTGTTAAAATAGTGCAACAATATGGCGATCAAACCAACCTTGAAGGCAATAGTTGTCTGTCACACCTGCTAAAGAAAGCAGGAAAGAAGTCAGACCTGTGCCTTAGGGTTGGGTGAGATTGTGGTGGCAAACCTCTGGCATGCATGCCCTCCTTGTTGGCGTGCAAGCCAAGTCACCCCAGCAGCTGAGCATCAGACAGCAGTTATTTTTTCTTTTCTATTATATTTTTAAGCAGTTATTTTTTCTAAACTAAAGCCTAGCATTCAGATTTAATTGCAATGTTGACACTTTGGGGTAAGTAAGCGGGTTTGGGGCTGCAGTGTAGGTACCTAATCTCTGGAAGTTTCCCTGTCACTGGTTTAGAAGTTCACTTTTTCCACGAGTACATGTACTGTTTACCGTGAATTTGGCATTCATCAAGTTTCAGATGCCCCAATAAACTCTCTCTCCTTTTTTGAAATAGGAATTTTACTTAAAGTGGCATTTATTTAGTGAGGAAATAGTACTGATCTCAGTACGTAGGGACTGTTTTTAGCACAGGCAGCGACTTCTGGCAAGTAGGATTGATTTCAGCCGCATCTCCTCAGGGAAGTGGGTGTGCCTTGTGTGTGTGCATGATCCCACCTGCGACTTTGACTCTCAGGAAGGGCTAAGAGTCAGCCTATGAAAGCATAGTGCAGCCGGGCATGGTGGCTCACTCCTGTAATCCCAGCACTTGGGAGGCTGAGGCAGGAAGATTGTTGCGAGTTTGAGGCCAGCGGGGGCTACATAGTGAGCTCAAGGCCAGCCTGAAGTGCATAGAGAGACCCTGTCTCAAAAAGACAGAAAAAAAAAAAAAAGCATGGTGCAGGAGTTGGGGGGTGTTTCTGTCCCTAAGTGATATTGCAAAAGCAGCTTTTCTCCACGCCACAGGTTCTCAAGCCCAGCAGTTACACCTTCTAAAAATTAATTGTCCCCCAATTCACTGGAGAGATTTGATCTGGCAGCATGAGGGACATTCAGTGCCCAAGTGTTTCCTGTGCACCTGTTACACACGTGCAGGGCCAGTGTTATCCGTACTGAAGCCCAGAGCTGAGGAGGTGGTCAGGGGAGGTGGGGAGACGGCCCATGGAGAGGACTGGGGTTTCCCACAGATTTCGGCACTCTTTCCCCGGGGCTCTTACCCTCCAAGGTGCTCTATCCTGTGAGTGGTTTCTAGGGGTCCCTGGTATTTTGTCGGTTAACCCGGATGCCTCCAGAAAGCTGCGTGTGTTTGCAGATACCACGCTGATCTGCCAAAGTGAGCAGTTTTCATGTTTGCATCCCTGTAAAGGTGAGTCCGTGGGGCTGCGGATGCTGTGGAACGTAGGCTCCTGAGGAGCTGCCATCATGGCTGAGTGCCTAGGGGGAGAGAGGTCCCCAAGACTTGGTACCCAGCGGTGTCAGTTCATCTGAATTCTGTAAAGCTGCCCCAAAGACCATGCTCACCGGAAACGGCCAGGGGAGGAGAGGGGGCGAGGAGCAGCTGCTGCTTTGGAGACCTCACGCTCCCTTCGGGGCAGCTAAAGAGACTAAAAAAGAGGTCCAGGAACCCCGCTTCCACCAGGGGTCCCTTCCCTCTGTGCTGCAAGCTTTCAGGAGCAAGGAGGGTTTTGTGGCCAAATCACCAACCTCTTGTCAAGGACCTCCAAAAACTTTAACTGATGATAATAGGATTTTTTTTTTTTAGAGCAATGAGGCAGAATAATGTGTGTTTGAGTAGAATGAATAAAAACCAGTATTTTCTAGAAAAAGAAAAAATTTCCTTCAAAGATGTACTTAAAATTCATTTCTGTAAAGAGTACTCAAAAGAACTTTGATTGTATAGTTCAAAGTTTTGTCTAAAACATTTGCTTAAAAATAAAACAGTCTTCAAGCTGAGTGAGGAGGTTTGCGGCTGTAGTCCCAGGTATGCAGGAAGCTGAGGCAGGAGGATTGCCTGGTCCCAGGAGTTCAAGACCAGCTTGGGCACCATAGCAAGAGCCCATATCAAACAAACAAACAAAAATCTTCAGCCAATCAAAAATTTCCATATCCCTATATCTACCTTTTCCTGACTTTAATCCATCTTCAACTGTGAGTTCTTTGTACATCACATTCACTTATCTCATTTAAGTGTCTTTTAGTTGCTACATGACATCAGGAAGTGAAAGTGGAGGATTCATTCTTCTTGGGGTATTTGCTTCTGTAATGCTCAGTCTTCGTAACACTTCCTGAGGGAACGTGGAACGTCTCATTTTAGTAGCACGTGTCATATCTAGCTAGGCCTGAAGTGGTTTAGATTGAAAAAATAATCAACAGCCGCGATACTCCTTTGAGAAAACATTTGATGAGAAGGTAGAAGGACAAATGTAGTTCTGAGACACACTTGCCTAAGTAGTGATATGAATGTGCACCCGAAGGATTTCAAAGAAGTGCCTTTTTGATTTGTACTTGTAACGCTGGGATTAGCCACGCAAGGCAGGCACTCCACTGATGAGCTCTGCCCAGCATACCTTTAGATGAAGACGATTCTGGAAGCTTTCTCCTGTGGGCTGTGGCCTTATTCATATCTCATCATAGTCAAAGGATGTACAAGGTGAAGTTTGAGATGAAAAAACCGCTCCTTGTTGCTTGTGATGGTTCCCTGAAGCTGTGTGTTCCTTAAATTCCTGCATGAACTTTTGTAGGGATGAGGGGAAATGTGTAGAAGGGATTCTGGAAATCTTTGACATGCTCCTGGCAACGACTTCAAGGTTTCGCGAGCTAAAACTCCAGCACAAAGAATATCTGTGCGTCAAGGCCATGGTCCTGCTCAACTCCAGTAAGTAACTGCCTGGCAGGCTGTGTTCTGTGGGGGAGGGGTTCTGTTCTTAGAACTAGCACGATGCTAAGACGGGTGCTAAACTTCTGCTTCATTTTAACAGGGGATAGTGGGCCTTTCTGCCTTCTCAGTTTTATTTTTAGAGGGATTTAAACTGTAGTTAACTTTTGGTAACATGTATAAATTACTCATCGGCAGATCTGGCAGCCAATTTCAAAGGCGGTTCATTAAAAAAAAACGAACTTTAAAGTGTTTGCCCTTCAACCTCTTTTTCAAGGCTTTGTCATTTTACGTGGCTAACTTGCAGCTATATTTAATGTTTGGGGTTCTGCTTTTACAGATGTGTTGATTGCTTGATTGATAACATTCATTCAGTAAAGACCTTGAAGATACAGTCCTACCCTCAGATAGCTCATAGTGAAGGGAGAGAGAGGGGGAAAGCAAATCATAAAAGAATCCCATTTTGTTGCTGTGCTGAAGTATGGGAGAACTACAGGAAAAGGGAAGGCGGGTGAGGAGGGGTCGCAGAAGGCACTGTGTGAATGAGTCTTCAGGGCACAGAGTTACAAAAGGCAGCGCTGAGGGGTCACATGGCTGCTTTGGGGCCCGGGCAGGCACAGCAGTGGTTCTGCTGGGGGTGGGGGGGGGTTGTGCACAGACAAGCACTAGAGAAGGGTTGCCCCACTTCCGTGTGGCGGGCTGAATGGGCGGGGGAGAGGCTGAGGCCGGAGTCCTTTGGAAATAGGAGGAGCCTGAACTAACTTGACGTGGCACATGGGAGGGAGGGGCCTGACTTCAGAGGTGGGACATAAGGATGGTGTCTGGGAAATAAAGATTTTGTTTTTACTATATAAGTAATATCTAGTCTTTGTGAACATTTCAAAGAAAAAGTAAAAGGAAGAAATTACAAATCATGAATAGTCTTTTTGAAGACAACCACCACAACTTCAATTATCCTAGTTAATCCCCCTTCCCCTTTCCCTCTCTCCCCCCTCCCTCTTGTTCTCCCTCCCTCTCTTCCTCCCTTCTTTCCTCCTCTTGTTCTGCCTTCCTCCCTCCCTCTCTCCCCCCTCCAGTTGCCCTCGCCATCCTTGGGGTATTGGTCCCAGGACTCCCAGTACCAAAATCCATGGATGTTGTCCAAGTGCCCTCTCTGAAATCGTGCAGTACAGTACTTGGCTATGCTCTGTGTATATCCTCCCATACCCTTTAAATTATTTCTAGATTACTCACCATACTTAATACAATGTGAACGCTGTACATGTAGTCACTACATTGTATTACTTAAAGAATAATGACCCAAAAAGTATATAGGTTGGGTACAGATGCAGATTTTTCCCTAAATATCTGTGGATATATTTCCTGAATGTTTCAACTTTGACTCAAAAGAGAGTCAAAGTGGATTGAACCTGTGGGTGTGGCACTCTTGGGTACAGAGGGCTGACTACATACAGGAACGCGAAGGGGACCGCGCCTGCGCACACGCTCTTATGGGCAGAGTACTCCCCAAGCACTCGCGGCTCTTTGGGAAAGGGCTGGAGCACGAGGACTGTCACTTAAGCTGGTGAACCCAGTGCTAGTTCTCTGGTTGAATGGGCTCAGCAGCAGATGGGGCCATCTTTTTTATTTTTTTGTTTCTCCTCAGCAACTAAGATCTTCTCTGCGCTATCTTTATAGTCTGGAGCTTTATTGGAGCTTTTTGGGGGCCAAACTCACATTTTAAATCATCTTGCTGGGCTCTTTGCTTTGATTCTCAACATAAATCTGGCTAAAAGACCCCATCTATAGCCATGCCACAGCCTCAACATTTAACTGCCTTGAAATTTTTTTTGCCAGGTTAGTCAGTCTGCTGCCCTTAATCTTAGTCTCAGGGAAAGTCTCTAGACATGAGCAAAACGCAGACAAACTTTCTGCCAAACCATAACGTACATTGTCCGGAGTCTAGCACCAAGTGCAGTCCTTCCCAGCAGAAACTTCCCGAGCCTGGTCTTTATTGGCAGGATTTTTATCAGCCTTCTGGTGTTTTGAGCTATGACCAGAATCTCTCATATAGAACAGATGAAGGCGTTCTGGCACTTTTTGTTTTTTAGGTGAAATCTCTGAACCTTTTTAAACACTTTCCACAAAGCCATTTTAAAAGACTTAAACCACATGGTCAGGTATAGTTACAGCAGTGACCCCACTCCTGGTACCAAATTTTGTCTTGGTTATTGTTTTTTGTTGTTGTTCTTGCTGAGCCTCTTGCACAGGCTCAGGATGAATACAAAGTAAGGACCACGGGCCCCTGCTGTGTCACTTAGCTGAACTTTGAAACTTTTTATATTGACACAATATATCGACCCATAATAGAATCCCGTCTTTTATTATATGACCCAAAGCTGACTAAGACATCCATGCTCCTATGTATATATACACACACACAAACAGTATAGCTGATACATTCAAAGTTATGGATGCTTTGAAAGGACTTCTTTTGGTCTTGTTTGTTGTTTAGCCCCTGACGCTCCCACTCAACACGAAGCAACCAGTCTTAACAGCTGGATAAGAGACACCATCCCTTCTCCCATCCTTCTAATTGTTTAAAATAATACCTCACTTAGGTACTGAGGGCATAGCTCAGTGAGGGATACAGTGCTTTCCTATAACACCCAAGGCCCTAGGTTTGATCCCTGGCGCCAGACAAACAACAAACAGAATAATACCTTGGCCTTCGCTTTACACACAAACAGGGTTTCATGTTTTCTTTTTTAAAAATTAGGACACTACATGCACATATGTCTGTTTCTTGCTTTTTTACTTTTCAGAGTGCTGTGAAATCCCTTCAGGCCCATCAGGAAAGTTCTCACTCAGTCTTTGAAGTGGGACGTTGTACCAAGTGGTTCGGCCAGTTCTCCATTGCTGGGCCTTTATTTAATATCCATTCTTTCTCACTTCACTGTTATACAAATTATTGCAGCAAGTAGCGATGTGTTGTTCTGTACACATTTCAGATTACAGTTTGGTACTGTCCTATAAGTCTTCCAGAGCAGCTGCTCCTGAATCCCAAATTCAGTGCAGACCCTGGGAGTGCGCAGGTCCCAGGCTGCCTCCCTCCCCCTCGAGCTTCTTCTCATTTCCTCTCACACACTGGCATTGGCCTTAGTGAAGGGAGAGAACGTACAGAGCAGTCTCTCTCAAACGGCCAGTAGAGAAGGTTCTTTTTTTCTTTTTAAATTTCCAACTTGTTATAGACAACAACTTTTTGTTTTGTTTTTTTCCCTGGTGATGCTGGTATTTGAACCTCAGGGCTTGTGTGTACTTGGCAAGCCCTGAGCTACACCCTCCAGCCCAAGATAGCTACTCTTTGTAGTTCAGGCTGGCTTTGAACTCACTGGGTAGTCCAGGCTGGCCTAGAACTCTCTGTAATCCTCCTGCTTCAGCCTCCTAAGTGTTGGGATTACAGGCATAAACCATCATGCCCATCCCCAATTATCTACTTTTATAAAATATAATCAAAATATTGCAAAAATAAGTGCAAAGTATCTTCCCCATTTTATAATATAATACCAAGATTACATTCAACTGGTTTAAAATTATTCTCAGTTGCTGTGTTTCTGTATGGTAGCATTGAATTTCTGCTGTCTCTTTGAGGACTGGTGACGGGATAAACTTTGAGTGGCTCTTATAAAGCGATGAGAGGGCCCAGTTTACAGCATTAAGTTGATGTGCATATAGGAAATGTCCAGCCAGAGCATTTGCAATTGTCAAAGAAAATCCGTGCTTTCTGGCCGCCTTTCCAACCTGCTACAGGTGGTTAGCGCATGTGCGCACTGCAATGTCTGTGCTGGTTGAGGTGGAGATACGCTTGAAAAGCACATTCCCATCTCATCAGTGGAGACCCATCAGACTCCAGACTGCAGGGCTTCTTTTGTGTCAGGAATTGCAGGAGCCTTTCCTGTGTGGCAGAGCCCTCCTTAGGAAGCAGCTTGCTAGCTGTTCGCCACTTTGCAGTAAAAAGCCTCCCGCTTGGCAGGGCGCCTTAGAGTCCACTGGGCCTTGGAAGCGTCAGACTGTGTTGTCAGCATGAGAAGCAGCAGCTGTGGGGCTGCGATGGAGGGTCCAGGCTTCCTCCCGCGGCTTCTGTGAAACCGCCACGGTAAGAATCACAGGAGCAAGGGAGGTGGTGAGGGAGGTGAGTTTTTAAAAGTTTATTTATTTTTCGGTCTTTTTGAGATAGGGTTTCACTGTGCAGTTCAGGCTGGCTTTGAACTCACTACGCAGCCCGGGCTGGCCTCAAACTTGCAGTGATCCTCCTGCCTCAACCCCCTGAGTGCCGGTATTGCAGGCGTGCACCACCACACCCGGCTCATGGGCTACTTGCGGGAGCAGATGACTACATTTTTGTGTATGGTAAATCCAAATTTTAAAAATCTCTTCAGAAACTTGCTTTGTAGCTACAGCAGTTCTCCAAGTGAATTTATTTGGTACAACATTGCTGTGAGGAAAATGAAATTCTGTTTCCATGAAAAAAAAAAATTCTACCGTCAGAAGAGGTGGATCTTTTCTCTGCTAGATCTTGAGGATTTGCAATAATCTTCTGGATTATTTTTAGAACCTAAACTAACAACAAAAGCAGAGACTCTGGGTGGACGAACAGACCACACAGCACGGCGGTCCTTGGGAAGAGGCACACAACAGAGTGAGACTTGGACTTTCGGTTTACAGACTGGAGTCATTTTCTGTGTGGCAGTGTCAGGAGGGGTGCGTTCGATCTCCGCGGAGAAACACCACCAGGAGGATGGAAGGATGGTTAGCTATTGACACAGTTGTGAAAGAAAGTTTATTATGAAAATTGGCTCAAGCTCCTATGTAGGCTAAGAAGCCCCACAATATGCCGTATACAAGCTGGAGACTCTGAAGCTGGTAGCCTGGCTCTAAGTTCAAAGGCCTGCGAGCTAACGGAGCAGATGACGCAACTCTCAGTCCCAGGTCAAAGGCCTGAGATGCTGGGAAGCCGCTGGTACAAGTCCCAGAGTCCAAAGGCCGGGGAACTTGGGATTCTGATGTCTGAGTCTAACCCAGGCAACTCAGTCAAACCCTGTCTCAAAATAATAAAGGAACAGGGCTGTATCGCAATTTCCAGTACTGCAAAAGACAACAAAGTATAATGAACCTAATAAGAAAAATAACCCACTTTAAAAATGGCCAAGGTTTGAATAGGTGCTTTAAAGTGCCCGTTCAGAGACGTACTGATGGCAGATAGTTATATGAGATGGTACTCAGACTGTTACCTATTGGAGATATGCAAATTAAACACCCCCACAACCAATCTAATAGAATGGCGTAAGTAAAAAGCATACACCAGGGAACAAATGGAATTCTCATATCCTGCTGGTGGACATGTCATTAGAATGACTTTACAAACCTGTTGGCATTTTCCTAAGAAGTTAATTGTTGGGGCTGGGGATTTAGCTCAATGGTGCAGTACCTGCCTGGCAAGTGTGAGGTCCTGAGTTCAATTCCTGGTACCCGCCCCAAAAGCATTCATCATCCACCTACCAGAAAGCTTAGTCCTTCCATCTGTTGGTATTTACCAGAGAGAAGTATATGTCCATATAAACACATGTACACATAGGCTCACAGCAACTTTAACTGTGATAGCAGGAAACGAGTAATAGCCTGGACATCTATGCTTTCAAGCAGTTACATGGATGAATCTCAAAGTAGCAGTGCTGAGTGGAAGAGCGCAGACAGGATCCTACATACTGTGTATTCTATACCATATATAAATTTCAGGAAAAGGAAGCTAATCCAGGGTAACGGCAGAGAGTAGTTGCCTAGGAATGGGGCAGGGGTGGGGAGGAAGGAGGGACAGATCACTAAGGACATAAGGGAACTTTTGGGAGGGATGAGTGTGTTCCGCTGTGTTGATGTGGATGTACGTGGAAGTGCGTCCGACTGTGATACGTTAACTATGTGCAGGTTATAATATGCTGTAGCTCGGTGACTCTGTGAACAATATGAGAACAAAACAGAAGGGAAAAAGAGTAAAGAGGAGAAGGTTGAAAGCCGGATGGAACCCAGTGCAGCACAGGGGTGAGGGCTGGGGGTGAGGGAGGGTAGCTCTCTTCAGGTGAGAGGCCACGGTCGTTCCCTGCCCTGTCTCCAAGGGCTGCCCCTTGGGGGCTGCTGGGCCGCCTTGCGGGGCTCAGTAGCACCAGGCTGTCTATGCTGTTCTGCAGCTTAGCCTGGCCTCTGTTTCCCTGACTGTAAGGGAAGTTTTTAAAAATTAATCTCAAAGTGAGATTAAGTCCTGCAGTGGGGGATGCACTGGGATCAGCCCGCTGGGCCAGGTCATGGTTTGGCAGTAGTTTTATTTTATTTTATTTTATTTTATTTTATTTTATTTTATTTTTTGTCTTTTTGAGACAGGGTGTCACTCTGCAGTTCAGTCTGGCCTTGAGCTCACTTTGTAGCCCTGGCTGGCCTCAAACTCACAGTGATCCTCCTGCCTCAGCCTCCCGAATGCTGGGGTTACAGGTGTGTGCCACCATGCCCGGCTAGTAGTTATGTTTTACATAACTGCATATTTCTGGATTGTATATCTGTTAATAGTGAATATTATACGGAATGGGAGTAAGCTTTATCCAATTCAGTTTCAACTCAGTTCCTGGTATATGTCAGTGACTTCTAAGGATGTCAGAAATGAAGCAGATACAGTGCTTTTGGCCTAGCATAGAGATATATCCTCAAACAGTTGAGAGTCTGGTCCTTTCTGAGCTTCAGCGGGGAGATGGGGATTTTCACTTTATCTGTCAACCCTCTCCTCCCATGTGTGTCTAGGGTGGGGACCTGGAATTACTGTATGGTATGGAGCCTCTGATATGTCTCTGGATATGCAGGCACAACAGAAAATGTTACCTTTAACAACCTGATACAGGGTTCAAGTATTTTATAAATTCAAAGATGTTATATGAGTGCTGTAGTTAACCACACACACAAGTTAGTAGAGGCAGCACTTGGGCCACCGAGGAGCCTGAAGACTGGAATAACCCTCTGGTAGAGTTAGAGAGGGTACTAAATCCCATCCTGGGTGTTTTCTCTCAAAAGCCAGGACATTTTCTCTATGGTCAGTAAGCTGGGAGTTTAATTGAACACTCGGTTTTAATCTGCCTTCAGCCAGGGAAAGCTTTGAACATGTAGCCCGGGACAATCTTGGCACTCACGCTTCCTCTCGGACTGTCACCAGGTGGGCTACGGACAGGAGTGCAGCTGCCGTGGGAGTAAGGCAGGAAAGGGCTCGTGTCCTTGGGTTCGTTTTACCATCTTTGGTTCACATGGGGCGTTGTGCCAATCTCTTATCTTTTTTAGTAGAGTTCTGTAGTTTCAAGTCATTTCTTTAACTTTGTTCTATAGAGAATCCTGATATTTCTACTTTAGGGGGTAAAGGAGAGGTGATCTTTGTTGCTTGCCTGGCTCGTGGGCTCTGAGTCTGGGCCGTGGCCCCGGTCCAGGGCCTGTTTTGTAGCCATCGCTGTGTAACGCGTGGGGCAGGGGGAGCCGAGCCCAGAGCAGATGCTCCTGCCTGGCAGTGAAGTGGGGATTCTTCAGCCCAGCCCCTTCCTATGGCCAGGCAGGATAATTTTATATTTATTTCACCTTTTTGTATATCCATTTCCCCCAAATATCAGATTGATATGGCAGATCTGCCCCACCAAGCCGCTTACTCGTGGTGGGCTCTGGTTCTGTGTGGAGCTGGGCAGCACTGGTGTCTGCGGGAGACCCAGGGTCTTCCCTGGCAGTCATGCTGGCCCGTGAATGGGTGGCCTATTGCCAACAGACGTTCTCTGAGTGGAGCTGGCTCTCACTCTAAGGGGCACGCATGTTTCTGTCCTTTTGTTTCAAGGCATTATTTATTTCTATCTTATTAACTGCATTGTGACATAATTCACAGACTGTACAATTCACCCATTTAAAGTATACAATTCAGTGTTTTAAAAATATATTCACTATATGTGGTGTGATCACCATGAAGATAATTTTAGAACATTTTTAGCACCCCAAAAGAAGTTTCATGTCCATCTTCACTCCTTCCCAGCCTGCTCCCTGAGGCAACTGTGCACCTACTTCCTGTGTCTGTAGTTTGCTTCTTCCAGATAGGGTTTCACATAAGTGGGATGAAATGAATTGTGGTCTCTTGTGATTGGCTTCCTTGCATACTATTTTGAAGGTTCATCTGAGTTACAGCACCCTGCAGTACTTTGCTTTGTGGGTATGTGTGCACACTGGGTATTAAATCCAGGGCTTTGCGCACCTAGGCAACCTGCCTACCAGTGAGCTACACCTCCAGGCCCCTTAATTCCTTTTCTTTTTTTTTTTTTAATTTTATTTTAAAGACAAAAGAATGTTGTTCGTGTACAGGAATGCTATTGATTTTTGGGTGTTGACTTTGTATCCGGCTACGCTGCTGAATTTGTCAATTAATTCGAGGAGTTTTCTTGTGGAGTTTTTGGGGTCCTCCATGTATAGTATCATGTCATTTGCAAATAGTGATAGTTTGACTTCTTCCTTTCCTATCCTTATTCCTTTTATTTCTCTCTCTTGTCTGATTGCTCTGGCTAGTGCTTCCAGAACTATGTTGAATAGGAGTGGTGACAATGGACATCCTTGTCTTGTTCCTGACTTTA
>PVLD010004396.1:0-125836 GCA_004027595.1 Dinomys branickii
TATCCGCCTTATTCTTGAGAGTCTCTGACAAGCCCTGCTGAATAACATACTGCTAGTTAAGAAAACCCTCCCCTCCTTTTTAAAGAGATCCCGAATGCCACCCAGAGGGGAGGCTGCACCTCAGAGCAGAGGGGAGCTGGTGGAAGCCCAAGCTGAGCACATAACCAAGAAAGAGCAGGGAGAGAAGAGCTGTGGATGAGAAAATGCATGAAACATAAGTGGCCGGGTGCATAACAGAGAGAGAAGTGTCAGGTGGATCCTGGCATGTGAATCTTCTTGGACCAAGAAACAGGACGTGTGCTTTTAGCCTGAGAACACACTTGTGGCCGCCAGTGGGGAAA
Source organism: Dinomys branickii (assembly GCA_004027595.1). Lineage (NCBI taxonomy): Eukaryota > Metazoa > Chordata > Mammalia > Rodentia > Dinomyidae > Dinomys > Dinomys branickii. Next base: position 342 of record PVLD010004396.1, read on the forward strand.
ACCAAACCTCCTTGTCAGCTTTCAGGACTAGGTTCTTTTTAAAAGAAAATAGTGCCTCAGGCAGCAGGGCACCTTAGATTACAAAAGGAAAGATCAGAATGTGCCGGTTTTTCTTGGCTGTGCAGTTCCTCAGCCTCATGGTTCTCTGCTGGTTGAAGGATCTTGAGGTGGCAGATATCAAACAAACCCCAAACCCCAAACCCAGTATCACCTGGGAACCCCAGGAAGCCTTCTGAAAAGCTTCATAGTATGGAAAAATGTTGGCATCAAGACACCTGAATAGCAAGCGCAGGGTCCTGAGTTCGATCCCCAGTACCGCAAAAAAAAAAAAAAAAAAAAAAAAAGACACCTGAACAAAGCAGGCAGTGCTGCCCAAGTGTGTAACTGTACGTACCTGAGCGGTAGGTTGGCCAATAATCCACATTCTAATTGGCTTCCAAATACAAAAAAGGGCAGCATCATTCATCTATCATCTTTATTTTATAAGGCACTATCAATTTTATAACAGTATCTCTACACACCGGTCAGATCAAAGCTCTGGCAGGATGAGATGGTGGAACCAGCTGTCCTTTCTCACCGAAGCCCATCTATGGTAGCCAGTAACACCTAATGTCTTTGCTGTATGTTGCCTCTGTCCTATTCTGTTTAATCTGGAGAGTTTCCACTTATTCAATCCCAAGAGTCAAAAACTGGTACAGATGCACTCAAATTCAATAGGAGCCTTTTCTCCAGCATTTAAGCCTTAACATTTAAAGGGAAGAAACACGAAGATAGCCCATATGGATTTCTATAGCAGGTTGTCAGTGTCCCAAAAACTATCATTCTTGGTAAAGATTTTCCAAGTCTGGCCCTCTTTTTAAGTAAGATTTACTTTTCAAATGTTGGAATGGAGCCCTTCTGCGATTTGCCAGTGGAAATATTTTCTCTCTCCACCTTTAAAAGCCCTCAGGGATTGTTGTACACGTGTGCATATGTAATCAAAAGTGTAGTTACCTTTACATTTGCTTTGCAGGGAGCATTATTAATGGTCCATTTGAGCATGAGTCATGTTACTAAGGAGCGGGCAACCATGGGTCACATTAACAAGGATGGATTATCTGAGGATTGCTGAAGGCAGGTCTGCCAGGGTGCCTATTTTTCACCTGGAGATTTTGAAGATGAAAGGGCATGTGAAAGAGGATGTGGACATTTCAGGGCTGGCTCTATGATCCCTGGTCTCTACACCTACCTGGAACGTAAGGTTGTACCCCAGCTGTTTTGAATGAAAGGTTGTATGGGTTTGGGTTCAAAATCTTTGTACAATCCCATTTAATGTTAATCCAACCACATGGTAAAAATGCCCCCAATTCCAAGAGCACAAAACAGTGGAAACTCTTAGTTTCACAGAGCTAGTGTTGAGGATTATATATACACAGCTTGGGCCTGGGCTACGCCTCCACTATCCTGTTTCTTAGAGGAAACTTCTGCGTCAGTACTGTTAACATGCATGTGTGGTGAATGTGTCAGAAGTTCCATGTGATCTCTGCCCAGAAAGCACCCTGTAAACAGTGATGCAGAAACAGATCTACAGGATAGATCTAGTTCTAGCGAATCATTTTGCACAAATCTGCAATATTAGAGAATCTAGAAATATTTATTTCCAAATATAATTAATTTCAAGTGACTCATTCTTTCAAATATTCACTCAGTAATATTCCTTGGGCAACTGTTCAAGGTGCTGAGGACACAGATGAATGCTGCATGGCCCCACAGGTCCTGAGTGATTTACGAGAGCAGATAAGGATGGAGAACATCATGACACTTTAGGAAACTCCTGTGGGGTTTATCTCAGCTTGGGGAACAGAGAGGTAGACTTTTCTGGGAAAGATGATGTATACAAATGAACTTATAATACCCAGAGCTTGAGAGGTTAACTTTAGGAGGACTACATTCTATTAAAATTAATTGTTTCTTTATCAGCAATTTTAAAAATCCAAGAAAAAAGGGTTAAGAAGTTAATAGGTATATTTGTAAGTTTAGGAGCGGGGCTATAGCTCAGCAATGATGCTTAGCATGTATGAGACTGAAGTTCAATCCCCAACACAGAAACGAAAAAACAAAGAAAGAAGGGGAAAATCTGTACACTTATCACTACAAATAATTTAAATTTATCTAAGTCACTAGGACAAGTCTGATTATGTAGAAGGTTAACAAATAGTGCACAGAAGTAGAATCAGAGACATTAAAGTGACTCAACAGAAACACATGCTAAGGGGATAGGGGAAGGTGATATGTTTGCCTGACACATGGCTGTACCAAAGCATCTTCACACTCTGTGAAACTCCCTGGAATCAGGCGAGGTAAGGACGAGTAAGGTAAGAAACTAAGCAAATTCCTCAGGGTCAGAAAGCAAATGCAGTGGCCAGGTGTGGTAGGGCTGCTCACTTGTAATCCCAGCACTGTGAGAGACTGAGGCAGGAGGATCACAAGTTCAACCCCAGCCTGGGAAATTTAGAGACTTAGCAAGACTCCATCTCAAAATAAAATATATATAGAAAGGCCTGGGGATGTAGCAGAAGGGGAGTGAGGGAAGGAGGGAGGGAGGAAAAGAAGGAAGGGAAGAACAGATGAAAGAGGAAGGAAGGGAGGAAGTACACATAGTACCTACTGCATGCTCACTGCCTTGGTCCTATAGAATGTCTCTGAATAAACCACGCGGGAATGAAGCCAAGACCAATGATCCCTCTCACCCTCGGCTACCGAACTCCACAGGTGGGGTCATTTCCTTGTCACCGCGAACCAGACATTGCCCTGTAGCATCTAGAAGCTTCCCTAACAAGATGCTTCAGCTTTCATGAGTTCTGCATTCGAGGTTGGTGCATCATTGGTAAGAAGCAGACTTGCCCCTACTGTAAAGAGAAGGTCGATCTGAAGAGGATGATCAGTAACCCGTATCCTTCTAATAAAAGTGTTACAAAATAGTATCTTTAATGTTTCCAGGGACGCACTTTTCCATCTGAATTGTCATTATCTGTATATGGTTATAGCAGAAAACTTCTGTTCTTTCTAAACTTTACTTCAGCATACTAAAGTGCTCTTTTCTCACCTGTGCCTTTTCTGCTTAGGAAGCTAAATGCCAAAAACCATTCCACTAGTTATGTTTCGTATGCTCCACATTATGGGACTGGTGAGGAGACACTGCAAAAAATAGGTAAAATATATGGAAGAGTAATCAAGACAGACAGATGAATGGTTGGACGCATGGCTGGGTGGGTGGGGGGAAGGATGGATCAAAAGATAAATTAGAATTGAAAATGTAGAAGTCCCAAATGTGGACTCGAATGCAGAGAAATATTTTAGGGGGAACCAAATTTTATTATTATCAGAAATGAGTAGATTTCTCCCCACCCTGGACTTTAGCTTTAGAGATTCTTTAGCACACTTCCTGTCTTCTAAGGCTAAATGCTAATGGTAATAATACTGGGAAGCAACAAAGACACAGAGACTTTGCCTGCTTATGTCACCAAGTGGATTTTCACAGACACCAGAGATGCCCAGCTGAATAACCCAAGTCTCATTTAGATCACAGGAAGATGATGGCACCATCCAGAGCCAGAAAGACTTAGTCCTCTACCTTAGTGTCCCCAGACCATGGTACCCCTTCCAGGGTGGAAGAGGCCAGAACAGGCACTGAGATGTTGGCATCAACCTGCCATGTACTCTCTCCCCTCCTAAGAGACAGCCTCTCTGTGCTTGTGTTAATTACCACATAAATCCCACAGTGCTCTCAGAGACACATTCCTCACTGCCTGCTTCTCTCTACTCACCAACTCTAAATACATGGCTTAATCAGGGACTTTCTAGGCAGGCATCAGAGAAGGAGGCCAGCTCAGTGGGTCAGAGACCACCTTGCAGAGTCCCACTCCTTCCACGGGCCTAGTTTCTGGCGGCGAGTTGGTGCCACTGAGGCCTCACTCAAAGCTAAAGGTAAGAAATGCTGCCCTTATCTCCTGTCCACTTCCTTCCCATCCCTGAGTCCCCTTCATAAGAGGAGACCCAGTTCAGGGAGCTTTGGGCTAAGAACTTATGAAACCCCAATGCAAACCACCCTGTTGTAAAATTAGTGATGATATGATCACAAATGTCACCTTAATATTAGTTTAAATAACAGCAAAGGTAATTTGCTTCTTATGAAGGGTGACTTGCTTATTTATATAATCTGGAGAAAATCAGCTACTGAATATTACATGCACTTTTTGAGACTCAATATAAGGAAAATTATATGTGAAAAAGCTGCTCTTTGTGGGTACAATTGCTATCAGAAATGCTATGTATTAGTTAACTTCCTTTTGCAACATTTATCAAAGATGCCACAAGAGGTATGTGTAATCTGCGAGCTAGTGTTATTCTTCCTAATACCCACTGAGTTCCCTGCGATGAGCCGACCACAGGAAAGCCCAGAGCTAAGGTTTTGCTCATTTACAGGAGCTTCCACTACGCTTGATTTTCCAGTATAGTCGTTCCTCTCTTCCTCCTCCTTTTAGCATATATTCTTGTCTTTTATCCTCATTTTATAGGTTGGGATTTTATTGTAAAAAAATTTCAATTTATTTTTGGAAATTGTATATGGGATAAATAACAACAACAATTGCATTGTTATAAAAATCGGGTAAAGGATGCTGTTCTCTTTTTCAAGTAAGGAATTAAAGACACACAATCTTACTACTGTGTTGCCCAAACTCCTAGGCCCGAGTGACCTTCTCGCCTCATCCTGCAGAGTAGCCGGGACTGCCTACATCACCACTCAAGGTATATGAAAGGGGTTTTAACTGAGCACATAGAGCCAACAGGAAAGGAAATATCTGTTTGTTACATTGCTTGTGATATTTGAAAATGGTAACTGTGAATATTTCTGCTTCTTGACTGCCTGCAGAACAACCTCCTTAACTGAGATTTAGCTGGGAGCGCACACATATTTTGTACGGGCAAATCCTGGATTGGCTTCGTTATCTGGTGGCCTGGCAACCTGTGATCATAGGGATAGTTCAAGGCATTAACTATTCACTGGGGTTAGAGTAGTGCAGCCACCTTACCCCAGAATCAACGTATTGCATGGCTGAAATACTTTTAAATCTTTTGTCTCACCTTTAATATTGATGTTCTTTTTTTAATTTTAGAGATGACCCCAAGAGTTCAGAAAACTTAATAAAATTTGGCTCCCATTCAGAAAAACTTGTCTCTTTGGAAAGAATTTAAAGAGAAGCTGAAAAGTGGAATAAACGAATAAAACACACTTCTTCCTCTTTCCCATTACAATTTTCTAACCCACACGTGCGACCCATTTGTTATACCCCACTATGGACATCGGGCCACTGGTGTGGCTGGTAGTGAGCTCATCTGTGACGTTTTCCTGAGGTCTAAAAAGCGCTTTTCACAGAAAACATCTAGTTATAGTTAATGCCTTCCAATCATTTCCACATCTTCAAAGATGTAGGTAGAATAGTTCAGTGCTCTAAACCCTAACCATACAGTCAGAGCTGGCGAGCAGGAAGGAGCAGGGAGCAAAGAATGCGTCTCCACCAGCGCTGCAGCTCCACTACTGTCTTCTCACACACACACACACACACCCCCCCCCCCCCCGTTCTTGCCACTGCCTGGCAGTGCTGAACCCCCAGGCCCTCTGCACACTGGGGGTTCCTCCCAGAGCCTCACGTAGCAGGCTCCCCGCCGGCTCAGGCAGCCAACCTGCTCTGGGTTTCCTGAGGCTGCAAAATGCATTCACTCCACCCAAGGAGAGAGACTCACTCTCTCCGTGCTATAGTTTAGACCTAAAAGCTCCCCTGAAAGGTTCGTATGTTCCGAAGCGGGACTTCGGGGAGGTAACTGAACCATGAGGTGCCATACTCACCAGTGGATCGATCCATTAATGAGTTTATGCTAACTCTGCTGTTAAGAGGTGGACTTGCTAGGAGGGGAAGTGTAACCGGAGGCATTCCTTTGAAGGGTGGATCTGCGCACGCGCACGCGCCTCCTTCCTTTGCTCTTTACTTCCTGGCTGCTATGAAGAGAGTATCTTTCCTCTGCCAAGCACTTCCTCATCTTATTTCTGCCTTGGAGCCAGGAATCTCCTGAACCATGAGCCACATGAAACCTCTCCTCCTTGAAGCTGTGTGGGTGTTGGCTATTTTGTCCCAGGGACGGGAAAGCTGAGTAATACACTCCACGGTACTCCATTCACACTTGTGTACACACTTGCGCACTCGCTCAGGTTCACACACATTCTATGTCAGCACTCTCGTCTTCTCCATAGCATTTACTGATGCCTGAGGTCGTAGCAAATCTTTATCATTTGTCTTCCACGCCATGAAAGAAAGGAATTTTCTCTTTTCTTTCCTACTACATGCCCAGCACTTAGAGCAGTGCTCCACACATAACAGGCACTCAAAATATATTTGTTGAAAGAGTAAATTAATCTGGCAGGAGGGAACAAAATGAACTGAACAAGGAAGACAAACCAGAAAGAATTGATCAGAAAAGATATGGTGGACTTGCAAAGTTAATATGCTTTAAGGCACTAGACATCTACTCTAAAATACTGGAGGTCATTGAACTTGCATGAAGCAGGAAGAAAATAACTGGCTGCTATTTGCCGTGTCCAAATATTGACGGGGTACTTAACTTCATGCTACTTACGTTCCATCATCAAGAAAATTCACCCTAAGATTTGTATCCATCGGCAGTTTTTCTTTCTTTGAACTGCCAAACACCTCAGTATTGCCTTTGGATCACCATCTAGATTACTAGAAGATTTAGTTTTTGTTTCTGTATTCAGTAAATATTTCAATAATTTACTTATTACATAGGAGGCATATTCAAAGGGTAAGGAGACAGAACAATATTCTTGAGCTTATGGTCTGTTTATAAATAAAAGATCGTAAATTTGGGTAAAGCACTAACAAAAAATTAGTTTTTCTTCTGTTAAAAAATAGGATCAGGAACAGGCAAGGATTCATTTCTTATTCACTATACAGCAGTGCCTCGGTTCAGGTATGCTTCTGTTTGCGAACAATTCAGTTCAAGAAAAAAAGTGCTTGGCAAAATTTTGCTTCTGTTCACAAACTCCACATGAGGTGACAAAGAGGACCATGGCCATCTCTCCACCCACCCCACCCACCCCCGTGAACACGAATGCAGCCATTTCCCCCAGAATCCTGGAACAAATGAAGTTTATGAACTGAAGCCCACTGTGGTTCCTGAAATTTTAGCCCAGGCAGTTAGGCATGAGAAAAAATTAAAGGGGATACAAATAAGAAAAGAAGTCAAATTATCCTCCTTTGCTAGTGATAGGATCCTATACTTAGAAAACCCTAGACTCTACTAAAAGGCTTTTAAAGCTGATAAATGAATTCAGCAATTAGCAGAATCTAAAGTTAATGGTTTTAATATACACTAATAATGAACTGAGAAAGAAATCAGGAAAATAATTGCACTCACAATCATTTCAAATAGAATAAAGTACCTAGGAATCAATCTAATTAAGAAATGAAAGCCCTCTACAATGAAGATTTCAGAATTCCAAAGAAATTAATGAAGGCATCAGAAAATGGAATGATCTCCCATGTTCATGAACTTGCAGAATTAATATTGTCAAAATGACTACAATACCAAATGCCATCTGCAGATTCAATGCAGTCTCCATCAAAACACCAAAGACAATCTTCACAGTACTAGAAAAAAGTCCTGAAATTCATATGGAGACACAAAGGATCCAAAAATAGCCAAAACAATCTTAAAAAGAACAAGCTGGAGGCATTACAATACCTGATTTCAAATTATAGTACAAAGACATAGTAACAAAAACAGCATAATATTGACACAAAATTAGACCCATAGACCAAAATTGAGGACACACAAATAAGCCCACACAACTACAGCCATCTAATTCTGAAACAACAGACAGTAAATTTAATAAACAATGCTGAGAGAATGGGATATCCACTTGTAGAAAATTGAAACTAGCTGCCTGTCTCTCACACTGTGCAAACATCAATTTAAAGTGGACCAAAGACCTATGTATGAAACCTGAAACTTTGATGCTGATAAAAGAAAACAGGGGAAACACCTGAAGCATAGGCACAGGCAAAAACTTCCTGAATAGGACTCCAATAGCACAGAAAATATCAAGAATCAACAAATGGGTCTACAGCAAATTAAAAAGTGTCTGCACAGCTAGGAAGATTAACTGTTAAGCGACAGCCTATAGAATGTGAGAAATCTTTACCAACTAGTCTTCCAACAGAGGATTAACGTTTAAAATATATAAAGAATGCAAACTCTTATAAACATATCAAGCAGCCAAATCAATAAAAGGACTAGTGATTTGTTCAGACACTTCTCAAAAGAAGAAATACAAATAGTTGATAAGTATAAGAAAAAAATGTTCAACATCAAAATGTCCAACATAGCCATTAGGGAAATGCAAATTCCCTAAAAACTACACTGAGATCCTGTCTCACCCCTGTCAGAATGGCTATCAACAAGAATATTAAAAAAACATAGCTGCTGGTGAGAATGTGAGGATAAAGGACACTGTTGGTGGGAATGTAATTTAGGAGAAGCACTGTGGAAATCAGTCTGGAAGTTACTAAAATAAACTAAAAATAGAGCTACCACTTCATCCAACTATACCATTCCTTGGTATACACCAAAACAACTAATGTTAGCATACTGTAGGAATACATGCATACCCACATTTATTGCAGCACAATTTGCAGTAACCAATAGCAGTACCCGCCTAGGTGCCCATCAACAGAGGAGTGGATAAAAAGAATGTGGTCCATGTACACAATGGGGTATTAATCAGCCAAAAAGAGGAACAAAATTCTGTCACTTGCAGGAAAATTGATTTGGAGACCATCATGTTGAGTGACATAAAAACAAACATAACATGTTCTCTTCAATATGTAGAATCTAAAAAAGCTAATAAGAGAGTATTATGAGACAAGAGGAAGGTCATAAGAGGAAGAAGAACCATAAAGGCAGGTAGTAGGGGGATACATATGGCAAAATAGAAGTACCAAACCCCAAAAAAAACATGAAACTAGGGAGAAGTTTTGGGCAAGGGGGAAATGGGGGCATTAAAATGATTAAAATGTTATGCTTATAGGTGAATCTGCCAAAATAAAATCCATAGATCTTTATAACCAAGTTTTAAAAAGTTTTTTAAATCCAACAAATAATAAAGAATACTATTAAAAAAAACAGAAGGCCCCATAGTTATCTCTAATGTTTCCGACACCATTTATAGATAACTGCATGCAGGTAGGGTCTAGTACTCTTTTCTTTAGACTCTGGGCAGATAAAGCAGCTTTTATCTGCATGGAATTCAAAATGGCCCTCACTGTTCAGAAATGTTATATGATCAATGTGGTTGTCAGCTTTCCACTACTGTAATAAATGGCTGAAATAATCAACCTAAAAAGAGGAAAGGTTTATTTTGGCTCATAGCTTTGGATCTTTCAGCCTATGGTTGGTTGGCTTTGTTGCTTTGGGCCTGCCATACACCAGGGCAGGAGTGTGTGCCCAAGGAAACTCATCCTTCCCTAGTGGCAGGGAAGTAAAAGGGGAGGAAAAAAAAAGGACCTCAGCTCCACACTGCTTTCAAGGACAGGCTCCTAGTAACCTATCTTCCACTAGGTTCCATCAAATGTTCTACCACCTCCCAGCATGCCACAGGCTGCGGACCAAGCTGTCAACATATAGGCCTTTGTGTGTGATCCAAAATACTGTTAAGCAATCACTAAGCAATCCTAAAAAAATAATAAAGGTACAATTTTTTGTATGTTTACAATATTTACAATCTAATTCTAATTTTGGAGAGTAGCATGTATGTGTGCATTGAAAAAATATTGACAAGTTATACACTACAAAGTTAACAGCAGTTACTCCAGGCAATGGGCTAAGAGTTGATTCTTATTTCTTTATATACTCTTATCTGACTTCCAAAATTTCCACAGCGAAAATGTTTAACCTTTGCAGTAAGAAAAATAAAGAGTATTCTAAAGATAATTTTAAATCGGTGAACTGTGAAGCTATTGCTATAGCTGTTTAAATTCTCAAAGCTAAATATGCAGATCAAGTCAAGGTTAAGTCTCTTTGGCGTCATGATAGTTACTATGGCGCTAATATTGTGAATGGGAAAGCAAAGCAGAAAGTTCACTATTGTGCTGGGCCTCTGCGGCATCTCCTCAAGTTTTCTTTCTCTTGACTTGTCTGGCTTTTTGTTGGCTCCTCCGTTACATTCTCCTGGGAAGGAGTACGGAAGAGAAGCACAGAGCTCGCTAAGACTAAAGACTGCTATACACTAATGAACTTAGTTCTTTAGAGTATTTTCCTGTAAACACCAGGGTCCCTTACATCCCTGTTAGTATCCAGAGCAGAAAAATACCCAAATATAAACCATAATATAAAAGAAATTGATCACTCCCTGAAAAATATATACCAACTACTGACAACTACTACAGGCATTTTTCCAGTCCCACACATGTATCCACAGTCCCCATGTTCATAAGTTTGGTACCCTCACCCTTCTCAACCCCAGCTGAAAAGGATCATGGTCACAGGGATCATGGGCTTGGTGGACCACTGCATCTCATACTCTTAGGACCTGAGCCCATAGAGAACACTACCACCACTTTAAAGACAGGAAAACATGGGAGGTCAGATCAAGCCGAGATAACACATGTACTGTCACAGGTCTTACCACCCCAGAGCCCAAGTAACCACATAAACTTAGTTCTGGTTGAGGATGGAGCTAGGTTTACAGGACCATTCTCTCTCAGGTGGGAGCACACAGCTGCAGAGTCAGGAAGGGCTCTTCACAAACAATGGTACATTGAAATTCAATGTGTCATTAAATCTTGATTATAAAAGTTAACATATGATAGCAATATCTATGTTCAAATTGTGTGCCAAACTATTTTTGAGCATTGGTAAAGAACCTCTAGGTATATATTTATTTAAAAATCTACTTAGCTCTCATATAATATTTTTAAATGATCAGGAAAAAAAGGGAAATGTTTTTAAAACATTAGAAATTAGACTTTCCACAGAAGAAAAAGCAACAAGGTGTATGTGAGGGAACAGAAAGCAAAGAGTAACCAGACACTAATTAGAAATTAACACAGACACTAATTAGAAATCAACAGGTAGCTTAAGGATGAGGGAGACCAGAGTCAGGATGTGGGAGACTACATTCAAATTCTCCCAAACTAAATCTTTTGTTCATCTCAATGATTTTGCTCTGATGGTCAAAATCTGCTGTTTCTTGTGTTACACACACTTTCAAGTAACAATGCCTGGGCAAATCTATCAAATTCCCAGAGAGACAGTTCCCATGAAAACCCCTTATGTACTTCACATACTGAAAAGCGTCACTGGGAACATAACACCCTTTTTCTAGGAACAGTGGCAAGTTTGACTGAGTGCCCTCAGTATTTGCCTTGTTGATCTTGAGATCAGTTACAAGAGAGGCGAGAGGAGTCTGCAGAAGGCGGACAGTACCAGGCGTTTGAAATCTTCAGCCCACTTGTACTATCTCCTGGCAAACTAAGCCAACTGGGGCAGATTATTGAGACACCAAGTATGGACTTAGATCATGATTATCTCCTAGATGAAAGAAAAACCAAAGCCATGTTTTAAAACCTAGTCACAGTTTTTATGAAACAGCTCTCCAGATAAAAACTGCAGTTTTAGTAAGCAAGTCGTCCAATGATAGTGCATTCCTGAGCTCTTTGCACAATTACGGCACAGTGAACTTGAACCCCATTAGTGGTGAATGGGCTGTGCACGCAAGAACCTAGGACTTGATCGCGCCTCTCAGACTTGTCCAAAACGCTTCCCGCTGCGCCTCCTCGGCGGGCCACTCCAGGTAGGTCCTGGTGTTCATGATCTTCCGCAGCTTGCAAAAGCGCTGGGGGATGGCGCGCTTCTCGATGGGCTCCAGCAGAACAAGGATGACAGCGTCGTTGTTCTCGTCAAAGAGGCGGAAGTGGGAGAAGTCCAGCTCGTACTTGCACCACTCGCTCTTCACGAAGTTCTTGGAAAGCACGAACACCGTCTTGTGGCTCTTCTCCATGGAGTCGATGATGTTGTCAATGATCCACTTTCCCGGGATGAAGTCCCGCTTGTGCAGACACAAGCGCAAGGGGGGCTCGGAGTGCTCCAGCTCCTGGACGAGCAGCTCCTCCACCCAATAGGAGTCCTGCTCACTGTAGGACACGAAGGCGTCGTAGCAGATGTCGCGGCGGGGAGCCCTCCTGGGCTTCCTTTTGGCCTGGAGCCAGGCCCACATCATTTTCAGGTACCACATTCCATGGAGGAAACGGCACAGGCCCCATAGAAGCAGGAGGAGCACGAGAAATGCGCAGCACACCCCGGACACCAGCGCTGCCCGGTGGCACTCGGAGACCGAGAGCCGCGCGTCCTGGACCCGCTGGCCGCGCAAGTGGGCCGGGGAGTCGCACAGGTAGCCAGCGGGCCAGTCGCTCAGCACCTTGGCCAGCGCCGGCTGCGCCTGCGCGAAAGTCAGGAAGTCACAGGTACAGATGAAATTGTCCCCACCAGCTTCCAAAGCCTTCAGGCTGTGGAAGGAATCCAGCTCTCCCTTGGAGAAAGCACTTACTATATTCCTGCTGATCTTCAAAACTTGCAACATGGGTAGCATGGAGCCATCTGGGAGAGTCTTCAACTTATTTCTGGAAATATAAAGTTCTTTCAGTTGAGGTAAACGCAAAGAAAACGAATTGAGATTGTTATTGCTAACATCTAAGATTTCCAGGGTCTGGGGAATGCAGTTGGTTACACTGTGTATCTGTGTGCTGGATAAGTTCAAATATCTCATCTTTTGTGGCCACTGACAAATTTCAGGCATAGGATGAAAACGGTTTTTACTGATATCAAGGCTGGTTAGGTTGTGCAGGGTCAGCAAAACCTTTCCAGTTTTTTCTATGAATATAAAATGATTTTTCCTTAAGATTAAGGTCTGTAAGGATGGCCAGGCTCCCTCACAGGCTGAATTTTCCAAGTGCTCTTCAACCATCAAATTTTCACTGAGGTCCAAGTATTCCAATGACATCAAATGTTGGGAAAGTGAGCAAGGAACCAGAAAAACCTTACTGTTTTCTAGTGTGATTCGTTTAACTCTTCCTATGAGTGAATATACATTACTGAGATCATAAAATAAGTAGAAATTCGGAATAGACAACCTCCGAATGGTTAGTATTTCTCCTTTTTTGGGGTACGCTTCTTCTATCTCAGCAGTCTCAAAGTCTCCAATTCCATTATAAGTGCAGTCCTCAAATTCTAACTCTAACAGTTCAGAGGCATAAGCCACAAACTTCAGAACTTTACTTATACTTTTATCAGCAATGCCCACCCTTTTGAATGTGAACTTTTTAATCAATGGACTTGTATCACTGACTGACAGCTCTGAAAAGCTGAACGTATTCAAATTGGTACCCCTCAGTTCCATGTGCTCCACAGAGCCTAAAACATCTACAAAAATCTCCAGCAGTAACAGGGGCTGCCTCAAGTGAAGGACCAGATGACTGATGTTCTGAATTGATTTTAAACTTCGTGGCTCATAACTCTGAAGATTTGGTACCTTGATCTCAAGTTCCTCAAGAAAGGTGAGTCCAGCAAAGTCTGTTTTCTGCATCCCGGTGAAGCCGTCATTTCCTACCCTCAAGACTCGCAGATTTGTGAGGTGAGAAAAAAGAGATGTTTCGCCAAGTGTTTGGTAAGGATTTCCCAATAGGTTTAAGAATTTCAAGGAGGCAAGTTGCCTGAACCAAGAGGATGATAACTTAGACAAGTGGTTTTCAGATAAGTCCAAATGCTCAAGCTTGCCCAGGGAAAGGAAGGCCTCTTCTTCGATTGTGTGGACTCCACTGGACTTCAGCACCAGACCCTGGAGGTTCACACATCTCTGCAGATCACTGCGGCCCACAGAGGTGATGTTGTTGTCAGACAGATCAAGCCTTTTCACAGATGCCGACAGGCCTGAGGGAACAGAGCTGAAAGACCTGGAACGGCCATCACAGACACCTGCTGGATCACAAGACAGAGAAGGCTGAGCCAGGGGTCCTTCCTCAGAAGGGCTGATCACAACCTCCAACAACCACATCATCCACAGAGCATGAGACATTGTCAGCAATTCAACCTACAAAGGAAAGAGGTTCAAATGAGACTGTGTTTGACAGCATATTATCATTCCAGTTCTCAAGAAGTATTTTATCTAGCATAACACATGCAGGAAATAACAGGTGACCAGGACATCTACATGGGGGTGAAAAGGAAATTCCCGGCATATTCAGCAGCACTGACAGACATTTGACCACTGTGCGAGGCCATCTGGAACTGTGGAGAAGGATTCTTTTTTTTTATTATTTTAAAAAGTCAAAGAATGAAAACATATTAAACAGACAGCCACTTACAAAGTAGCACCAGAATAGTACAATCAAAACTGAATTGCAGATAAGGTGAGAGGGAATTAACAATGGTTGTTGTATTACATATTGATAACTTTGATGTGTATGCTCAGGAAAACAAATATAGACATGCAAGACTGATCAAACAACTAATTATTAACTGTTCCTTCCAATAAAGAGACATAAGTCAATAGTACAACTATGTTAGCCATCCTGCACATACATACATACATACGTAATTATCCCCTCCTTCCTTTTCTCCCTCCCCCCATCCCAGGTGCTCCCTACTTTCGAGCAGTTTCCTTTCATTTCACACCTCCTAATTTATATCCACATTTTCAGGTTCCTATACCAGTGATACAGTATGCTACTTACGTATGCACCTCTGATTTATTTCACTTATGAGTATGGCCTCTAGTTGTAACCATTTACCTATGAAAGCCGCAAGACTGTCTTTCTTTATAGCTGAGTAATATTCCATTATATAAAAATGCCACAGTTTTTTTATCCAGTCCTCCGTGGATGGACATTTGGGTTGCTTCCACGATTTAACTATTACAAATTGCACTGCTATAAACATGGGTGCATATATATCACTGTGATACTATGTTTTCAGATCTTCTGAGAAAATGCCCAGAAGGGCAATAGCTGGGTTGAATGGGACCTCTAGGCCTAGTTTGCTGAGGAATCTCCAAACCGATCTCCACAGTGGTTTCACCAGTCTGCATTCCCACCAGCAGGGGAGAAGGGGAGAAGAGTTCCTATTTGGAGAAGGATTCTTAATGAGCTAGGCTTCATCATCAGGCTTTTTAGACACCTTTGCCAGTACTTGAACACCTCTTCCCTCCTAAGTGTGACTTTTCCCTGCTTCGCTGTCACTGAGTGCACAGAGACCTCAGAGAACCTAACCACCACTCTGACAGGACAGCAGCACATAGAGTAAAGCTCCAGGGATAGCACACTCGACCCAAGACAGCCTCAGGCTACCCAACCGTGCCTTGCTCCCACTTCTAGCAGGCAGGAAGGATGTTGGGGAGCACCAGGCAGAGCAAAGTGGTTTGCTGGGTTGGAGGACACTTAGGCCATCAGAACCATCTTTTCCTGCAGACTAGCGTAGAAAACAGTGTTCCAGCCTGGTGCGGTGTTTAGACAAACGTGCAGAAAGCATAGCTACTAGCACGACAAATGCCCTTTACTTTCTTCCAGGAATCCAACAGCTTTCTCTGCACCCACCTTCTGGGCTGGGCTGTTCTCAGCCCCAATGACCTTGTTGCTGGGTCCTCCACATGGCAGAGGGCAAGAGAACTTGGCCTTGATCCTGAGCTCTCTTGTGTGCTAATCCCATTCCACTCAGTAACCTCCCAGAGGCCAGGGCTCTTCATCCTGTGGCATACATGCCCCATTTTCTTTACCTTACTGATCTTTCATCTGCCTTTCATATCAGTTTCTAGAAAGATATGACAAAATCTCACACTGTGTAGATTAGCCTCCCTGTCGATCTGCCAGTTTAGCTGTATTTTTTAGTGACATGTTATATGTGCTTCTAATTCAGAATCTTTTTTCAGTGAAAGTTTCAGCCTGGGTTAAATGTTAATGATTTTTTTTCTTAATATCTACTTTTACTGTTATTAATATATAAGCCATATATATATATTTTTTTTTTAGGGTGTCCCTATTTTACAAAAGCTGCCAGAATTTAGATGACCTATATATTAATAGGTCAGAAAAAAATAGATGTCAGGGAAAAAACATCATTGTTAGAGTGTATATATGTGTGTGTGTATATGTGTGTGTGTGTATACAATTGGTTGGATCCTTTTACTATTTTTACTTTTCCTTTTTTTTTTTTTTTTTGGTACTGGAAATCGAACTCAGGACCTTATGCTTGCCAGGCAGGTGCTTGCGCCAACTGAACTGTATCCCCGGCCCTGATTCTTTTACTTTAAATGTTTCAGTACCCTTAGGAAATGCATCTCTTCCGAACAGGATGGGACTGCTACGTTGTAATTTTTAAGTTCCACTCTCACAATATTCACCTGATGATTACACACTCAAGCCCTTTCCATCCGATATGATCACTGATCTGTTGGGGTTTAAGTGCTGCGCTACACTTTCTTTGTCCTGCCTATTTTATGTTCTCTTGTCTCTCTTGCCTTCATTTAAATTTGGAAGTGATTTTTATCATCAGGTTTCTTTCCTATTGGTTTATTTATAAAATAACATAGTGCCCAAAAATAAGTTTGGAAACTTCCAAACTATGCTGTCGAAATTCTGGCAGCTTTTGTAAAATAGGGACGCCTTGAAAAAAAATGTAAGATGCAAATATTTCTTGGAACGAAATAAACAAAATATTGATGATGAAGTCATTTTCCAGGAGTCACGGTGTTCACCGCTTCCTTTTTCAACGGCCTCTTTTCAAGTCACACCACTCTCTCTATCAATCTTCCTTTGGAGGGGATCTTAGCAACAGAGTCAAGACCTGCACGATTTAAAAGCATCTCGGTAGGATGAGTTGTTCACACCCAGTACAACTTTTTAAGCGAGAAAAACTTTGCTGCCTAGCACCTAACTTCTAAAGCTAAGCGTCAAGAGCAAGCGAGTTAGCTGTAAGGGGAGCCCCGGAGCATTCTCAAAGAACAGCGCTCCGTGAACGCTGCAAGGGGTTTTCCAGGCAGAGACCGACCCCCGAGCGCCAGGAGGAAGCCGGACTCCGCGTAGGAAGTGGGCTGGGTGAGGGTCCCAGCACGGCCGAGTCCGAGGCTGCCCGCTTCTGAGCCCCGGGGCTGGAACCCAGTCCTTCCCGTTTCCCCCCGCGGGTCCCGCGATCGCGTCCCGGCCCGCGAGCAGCCCGCGCGGCCCCCAGCCCGGGGCGCGGCCGTACCTGCGCGCGGTCGGGTCCGGGCGGCTCGGTCTGGGCGGCTCGGTCCGCGCGCGCCGGCGCTGTGGTCTGGTGCGAACCGCGGGTCCCGCAGCCCCGGGGCGGGCCGAGCCAGGCCGGAAGAGGGCACCAGGCTAGCAGGGCTGCCACTCTGGGAAAGCAGAACCGAGAAGCTGAGACGCCCCATTGGGATTTCCCGAAACACAGAGGTCGATTTGGCGCAAAGAGAAAGGGAAGGCCCAGCCAGCGTTTTCTTCTCCTCCCGCGCACCTGCTTCTCCTCCCGGGATCAGGGCTCCCGAGGCTGCAGCCAGCGCGGCTGCCGCCTTCTCCGCCACCTCCTCTCCCCGCTTTCCTTCTCCCCTCCCCTTCCCGCTCCTCTCCCCTCCTCCTCCTCCCAGCGCTGCACCCACCTGCGTGCACGCCTTTGCCGCGGCCGCTGCCAGCCCTGACCTCCCACCGGCTCCTGATCACCGCTGATCCTCCTTGTGCCTCCTACACAAGGAAATGTGCACACTGCAAAAGCCGGAGCCCAGATCCGAAGCCAGGATCTTACCCCACGTCCAGGGCTATTTCTCCTCCCTTGTTCTTCGTGCCTCATCCTCTTCCTTGTGTGGGAGAGTTCAAACGCTCCCGCTCCGGTCACTGAGTCTGCTGAAACAAACTGACACGAGAGTAACATGGGAAAATGAATTTATCAACTGCGTGGGAGCCGGACAAAATAAACTCAGAGAACAATCGGATGGCTGGGGTTTGGGCGCCCTCTTCCCTGGAGATCCGGAAGTGGGGCTGTATGCAGTGTGAGTGGGACTGTAAATAATTTTAGAAGCAATAAGCCCCGAGAATGGATGATACCTCGTCAAAGCTCCTCTGAGCTCCAGGGTGTTTGATTGTCAGCATGTTCCTCCCTGACAGGAGTTTAATCTGCTTTGGTTAATGACGTTTCAGTAAAAAGATTCAAAGAACACTGGGCTCCTCCTGGACAGACCCTGTGTTTGTGTGGACCGCGGAGCCTCCGAGAAAGTCCTGCCTGCTTTTGTCTCTCCCTAGAAAGGCAGGAGACAGTGAGGGACACGTCCTGGCCTTGGCTCATAACACACTCCTGGCCTTCTGGTTCTGGGAGACCAGGAGCACATCTTGCTCTCCCAGTAATTCCCTAACAGCCAACATGAGCCTGAGAAAGATGGGCCTACCCTCACTGTGTCTCCTTAACAACCTGCCCGGAGACTCAACCATACCTTCCATCCCCTGTTACGCTTCCTTGACCTCTGACCTGAGCCCAGGAGTAAGGTGATAAAAGCATCACTGTGATGGCAAAAGCAGACCCGAGGGTCAAGGGAACAGATTAGAAGATGCAGAAACAACTACAAACACACTCAGCTACCTTATCTTTCACAAAGTGGTCTAGCACCTTCACCAGAAGAAAGATGGTGCTGGGAAAGCTAGCAATCCATATGCTAAAGACTAAAACTAGACTAGTATATCTCTAAACTAAAGTTAAAATGGATCAAAGATCTAACTATCAAAACAGAAACACCAAAGAGAAGAAAATGTAGGTAGAACTCTTGAAGACATGGGTGTAGGCAAAGACTTTATACACAAAACCCTACCTGCATAGGAGATAGTACAAAGAATCAACACCTGGGATCACCTCTTATTTTAAAAAGCTTTTAAACAGCAAAAGAAACCACCAACAAAGTAAAGACAACCCACAGTGTGGAAAAAAAAATTTGTCAGCTGTCCCTCAGACAAAAGACTAATGTCTAGACTATATAAAGAGTTCAAACAAATCAAACTCCCCAAATTTAAAGACCCAATCCAAATCTGAAGTGAATAAACACCTCTCAGATGAAGAAGTAGAAATGGAAAATAAATATATGAAAAAAGTGTTCAACATCACTGGTCATTCCATGCAAATTAAAACAATGCTGAGGTTCCATTCTGGGAACGATGCCCACTGACACAATAAATCTGCCTCCAAATCCTGGGTGTTGTTTCGGTGTTTCTGCTTGCTGTTGCAATGTTACCTTTTTGTGTATTTATAATTTGTTTTACTAAATGTTTTCTTTGGCTTTTTCTTGTAGAATCGGCCCAAATTCAGTCCAATGTCACATGAAAAGCCTCCTGTACAACTTAGGGAGGAGGCCTACAGTGAGTCACCAGGTGGCTGGGCTGTCGATGATGACTTGGACGGTGTACGCCAGAGAAGTTGCAACAGTGGGACGGAGCAATGTAAGACAGACAGGGAAGTGTAGCACGATGACCTTGATTCGTAAGAGGAAGAAAACAGTAAAGTAAACAAACATTTGACCAGTCAAACGCTGCAAAATAGTCGTGTACACCTGCATGACCCCACGTTGTAACTAGGTCAGAAAACGTTACTAGGTTCTTGCCAGAGGTGAAAGCGATTGGGCAGAACACCAACGCTGTGATTCAATGGTGGAAATTGTTTGTAATGGATGATGTGCTAAAGATGTTGTGAAATACACTAATAATGAAATACTGGTAAAATGTCCATATGCATCAATAGTAATACTCAAAATATACTTATCATGACACCGCACCACCTGAACTAAAAACCTTCATAGTGGACGTTATCATTCTAACCATCAGAATCTAAAGGGTTCATGAAGAAGTGGCAGATGTGGTGTGGAGACTTTTAGGGCAATAAAGACACTCAAGAGATCTGGTTCCTTCAAGTTTCCCTACATTTTGATGACAAAAAAGACCCACCAAGAAAGAAAAAAATCCAATAACTTGGCTGTTATTCACCCATTTTTTGCAAGCTTTGTTCCAAACTGCCAAGCAGTTTATACACCATCTGAACACATGACAATTGACGAACAACTTGCGTCTTTTCATCACTGTTGAAGCTTTAGGTAATATACACCAAATAAACCTTGCAAATATGGCATAGAAATATGTGTCCAGGTAAATGTGAAGATATTTTACATCTTGAATTTAAACATTTTTTCTGGAACTCAGCCATCAGTTCATTATTTGTGAAGTAATAAATGGTATGACATTGTGAACCGACTTATTATTGCACCAATTTGAAAAACTAACTGAGATGTCACATTTCACAATTGGTTAGTTCACTAGTTATCCACTGATGTTATATTTGCTAAAAGAACACCAGTTGACCAGAAGAGGTACTATTTAAAAGAACAAAGTAGAGATTACTGAAAAAATGTTGCAAGTTCACAATAGAAAAACTTATAGTACAATCTATGGGTTTTGGAAAAACATAATATTAGCCTCCTATATGAGGAAGAAAAACAAAGTAGTATGGGTACTGTCAACATCACACCATGACGATAAGATTGGTAGTGAAGCCACGCAGGGTGGTGCACACCTGTAACCCCAGAACTCAGGAGGCAGAGGTAAGAGGATCCTGTGAACTCAAGATCAGCCTCTGTTACATAGTGAGTTCAAGGCTAGGCTAGACTACATAGCAAGACTCTGTCTCAAAAAAGAAAAAGATTGATAGGGAAGACTCAACATAAACAAATAGTCACATTTGTACAACAAAATAAAAGGCAAAGTAGACGTTGTTGATGAGTTATGCAGCAACTGTGACGTCACTTGAAACACATTGGCTAATGGTTATGTTTTACTTGACCCTAAACATGTCAGGCATAAATAGTTTCATAAAGAAAATAACAAGCACAAAATATCATGGAGAAATTTTCCTGGAGGATTGGAACTGGAACTGATAAATGATCAATTACAACAGAGAAAACAATATGTATCTGTCCCCAGGAACCCCTCCAAAGAATTCTGGCTCAGACTGATGAACAGACAAATGAAACATCACAAGAACCTCCTAAGAAAACAAGAACACTAGCAAGATGCCAAGTATGTCCTACCAAAGAAGACGAGAAAACAAGACACACGTGCTATGAGTATAAGCAGTATTTGTGTATGGCACATGCTATTTTCATGTGTGAAAACTGCCTTTGATGTGATAATTGAAGTAAAGATTATTTTTGTAGTAAAGTTTTATTTGTATTTTCATTGTAGTTCACATACAAGTTTCTTTCTGTTATTTATTTTGTAAGCAAGTAAATATTTGATGCTGAAAATGCTGTTTATTCTAAATACTCAGTATTTATTTGATATTTTATTTTACTGATGTTTCATTTTTCTACTAAGTGCACATTGTGTAATATAATAGAAACCTCCTGAAAAAACAGGAAGACAAGTGAGGTGACAAGTATGACCTGTCAAAAAAGTTAGGAAACAAAACACACATGCTGTCAGCGTCAGCAACACTTGTGTACTAGACGTCCTGGGCTGGGGATATAGCTCAGTGGAATAAGCACCTGCCTAGCAAGCACAGGGTCCTGAGTTCGATCCCCAGTACTGCCAAAAAAAAAAAAAAGGAGGTGTACTAGACGTCCTGTTTCCATGTGTAAAGAGTGCCCTAGGTGTGATAATTAAAGATTATTTCTGTGGTAAAGTTTTATTTGTATTTTCACTGTGGTTCTCATAGGAATTTATTTATGCTGCTATTTTTTAGGTTTAGTAAGCAAACAAAGTTGATATAGAACATGTTGATGTTTATTCTAAACACTCATTATATATTAAAAATTTAATATTTTATTTTATTGATATTTTATTTTCCTATTAAGTACACACACACACTATGTAAAATAATAAAACTCATAAGGTTACAATAAACAATGTATCAATAGAAACGCTCCTAAAAAATAACCATGGGCATTACATGTCCATTGCAATTCTCCTTTTAAAATATTTACCATGACGGCATGGGTAGCTACCAATGAGGATGCATTCTGAGGAACACATCCTCGGGCAGTGTTAGCATTATTTGAATGTCACAGAGCTAACTGCACACAGCGAGGGCGGACAACCTGCCAAACACCAGGCTGCGTGGTGTGGCCGCCATTGTGTCTGTGGCCCGCAGTTGGCAATCTTCTTTTGTCCACTTGTCCCCGCTCTCCCTCCCACCTTGAGCTGGAGTGCCACACAGGTAGCCATCAACTCTGTTGCTCAAAACCTGGGCCAGTGCTGGCTGCACCTGAGTGAAAGACAGGAGGTCATAGGAGTAGATAGTGTTACCACCACCTTCTAAAACCTTCAGTTTGTGAAAAAAATCCAGTTGCTCCTTAGACAAACTATTTATTTCCCTATTTATTCTCAGAAAGATAGAAAGGAAAAAAAATCAGTATGGTCTTCATAACATATCTGAAATTGTGAAGCTCTTCTACATTGTGGCTACAAAAATATATCTCTGATATTTAGAAGCCTAGTGTCTGGAAAACATTGGGTCAATGTTTGTCTTTTGCCGTTGGTAAATTCACCTGTTATACTCTTTCTGAACACTGATAAGTATTTGGTTTCACTGACCAAAATCAAGGTAGCTTGGCCACTTCTCTTGTTGCTGAGATAAAACACCTGACAAGCAAAGTTAAGGGAGGAAAGGTCTATTGTAGCTCAGTTTGCAGAGGTTTCCGTTCATAGTTGGTTGGCTCCAAGGAAAGGTGTATGCCAGAGAGGCATTACAGAGGCCAAACAGTCCATGGCAAGCAGAGGGCAGCGAGTAGCAAAGTGTGTAGGCCGCAGCAGCCCACCTTCCCTTCTTATGCCTCCCAGGCTATGTGCCATTTGGGTAGTGCCACAGACACTTGGCGTGGGTCTTCCCATTATCTACACCCTGAACTATGCGAAGCCAACTAGTAGACTAATTTAATAACCACACACCTTAATCCCAGAATCACACACCCAAAGTCTAGCACCTCTGAAAAGCCCCACCTATGGCCACATGAGATTTGGGTGGATAGCTAAACAAACAAACACCATAGCACAAGATTAGTGAGGGATTTTTTAGTATAAGCCACATTTTCCAGCTTTTGTAGATTATTTTGTGTTAAATTCAAGATGTAGAGGACTTCCAGGAAAATGGCAGAGTGGTGAACAACAAAGAAACAGCCTCTCCAAGATTTGGTGTGTAGATACTGGAATATAGAAACATGAGGAAGAGAAGGAGGAGGGAAGTAGGCCCTGGACCCACCAAAGACCTGAAGAGAAAATTGAAGCCCACAGAGAGAGTGAAGAGAGAGACCTCAACGAGGGAGAAGGTGGCAATTGGTGCTTTCTCTCTGAGCAACTCATCATTTGGGAGGATTGGCTTAAACCTGCAGGTGCATGGTGACCAGTGGTGACCCCAGAGGCCTCCAGGGAAAAATCCACCAATGGAATTGAGCAGTGGATACAGTGGATTATAATGGCTTGTGACCAATTCGGGTTCAGACATTCCCTAGGAGAGGGTAATTGTCTGGGAGCCATCTTGAACAGAGGCCCACTGAGCTCAGAACTCAGAGCAGCTACAGGCTGGCTCCATCTCGCAGCTTCCAGGGTCAGGGTGTGGCACAACCAAATTCAAGTCAGCAGGAGCCAAATTCGAGCCTGCAGGAGGCACACAGAGAGTTCCATGCTGAACAAATCAGGTTCCAGCCTCATAGCCAGAAACCAGCCTAAACTTCAGTGGAAGTAAAGGTGAAATTAGCTATACTTCCAAAATAGTTATACATATTTTATGCAATCCTGATCAAAATACCAATAGCATCTCTCACAGGATTACAGAAAACAATCCTAAAATTCATTTGGAACCACAAGAGACTTAGAATAGCAAAAATAATTCTGATCAACAAAGCCCAAGCAAGAGGCATTACAATCCTTGACTTGAAATTATACTACAAAGCTACTATGATAAAAGCAGCATGGTGTTGGCAAAAAAAGACTTAAAGATCAATGGAACAGATCAGAAGATACAGAAACAACTCCAAATGCACTCAGCCACCTTATCTTTGACAAAAGGACCAAACATTTTCACAGGAAGAAAGATAGCCTCTTTAATAAATGGCACCGGAAAAACTGGCTTTCCACATGCCAAAGACTAAAAATAGATCCATGTCTGTCACCATGCACTAAACTCAAATCAAGATGGATCAAAGATTTAAATATTAAAACAAACTACTATAACTGTTAGGGGAAGAGAGAATAGGTAAAAGTCTTGAAGACAAGGGCATAGACAAAGACTTCATGAACAAAACCCTACCTGCACAGGAGATGCTACAAAGATTCAACAACCAGGATCACCTCTTATTAAAAAGCTTTTGCACAGCAAAAGAAACCACCACCAGAGTGAAGACACAACCCACAGTGTGGGAAAAAATTTCTCAGCTGTTCTTCAGACAAAAGACTAATATCTAGACTATATAAAGAACTAAAAAAAAATCAGATGCCTCAAATTAAAAAACCCAATCCAAAAATGGGCATCTGAAGTGAATAGACATTTCTCAGATGAAGAAATAGAAACTGAAAGTAAATATATGAAAAAAGTTCAACATCATTAGTCATTCAAGAGATGCAAATTAAAACACTAAGATTCCATCTCACTCCAGAAAGAATGGTCATTATCAACAAATCAACCAATACAGTATATCAACTATTGTAACTGTGTCTACTAACCTGTTTTGAAACTCAGTTTCATCGCTAGGTGTAGCTTTTTCCTGTTTAAAAAAAAAAAGAAATCAATAACAAATGCTAGAGGGGCTGTGGGGAAAAAAAGGAACCCTTTTCCACCGTTGGTGGGAGTGTAGACTGGTGCAACTACCATGGAAATCAGTGTGGAGATTCCTCAAAAAAATGAAGCTAAAGATTCCATTTGACCCAGCTATTCCCCTCCTTGGCATCTTCCTGAAATAATTAAAAGCATCATATCACAGGGATTTAGGCACACCCATGTTTATAGCAGCACTGTTTATAATAACTAAATCTTGGAAACAGCCCAAATGGCCATCAACCAATGAATGGATAAAGAAGATGTGTTTGTTTTATACAATGGACCACTACTCTCCCATAAACAAGGATAACTTTAAGACATTTCTGGCTAAATGGATGCAGCTTGAGACCATACTCTTAAGTGAAATAAATTGGGCACACGTGTTTAAATATCAATGGTTTCTCGTGTGAGAAACCAAAAGTATAAATAAGGATCCAAATATAAAATAGATATAGGGAAACAGGAAGAAAATGTTCAAATGAGAAGCGGAACAAGGGAGGAAGGAGAGGGAAAGGAAGGAAGGAATAAGAAAAAGAAGAAGAGAAGGAAGAAATGGCAGCAAAGCTTTTGTAAATAAGAAGAGGGGCTGAAGGGAGGGAGAGGAAAGGGAAAAAGGACCCAGCAAAATATATCATTTCCAGGTACAAAATCTCTATGGTGAATGTGATCATTATGCACATCTAAAATGCACCAGTAAAAAAAAACTTAGCAAAAAAAATTCAAGGTGTAGAGTGAGAACTGGGCATCCATATGAACTGAATTCTTCAGTTATTTTCCAGCCGTCAAGTTTTCACTGAGATCCACCCTTCCTGTCAAGTTTAATATTGCACCAGAGGACACATAAGGAAGCATATCTCGGCACTTTATAATGGTGGGTTTCTATAGTTACTATTAAAGCAGAAGCACATCCTCCAGTTTGTCCCCATGGAAATACTGTACCCACAATAAGCTCTGTTATTACAGTTTCTACTGTACCTGCCCTCATGTCAGCTGCCCCATGTTCTCTGTTCCTTACCTGCCCTGTCTTCCAGCTCTTCCTCCAACAACTAGTTTGCAAATATACTGCTAGTGTTTCAGCTTGTCTTAGCACTAGTTTTTTACCACAAGCCGGATGGTGAGGTTTCTTCTGTTTCCTCACACCTAATATGAAGAGCAGCATTTCTCACTTCCAAACCCTTTTGGAAACTTGAAAGACCCACCCAGACCTCTCAGAGTGAAACTGACTGCTGTTTTATGTCAACCTAAATGACTAATCTACATTTATGTCAGGCTTCTTGGTTCATATCTCTGGAGTTGAGATATGTCAGTCTTAATTTAGAAGAGAAAGTCTGCAAAAACCTTTTGTTGTTGTTTTTTTCTTGTTTTTCAGTTTTGTTGTGTTGTGTTGTGTTGTGCTGTTTCGTTTTGATGCTGAAGATTGGACCTGAGCCTTGTGCATGCTAAGTACTTGCTCTACTACTGAGCTATACCCCAGGCCCAAAGTGTGTTCATTTGTGTATTTATTTAAAATGCATATGGATATTTCAGAAATCTAAATTTTGAAGAAATGAAAAACGAAAGACAGAGACTTTCCTTGTGTCTTTGATGAACTATTCTAGAAGCAAAGGGCCAAACCACGAGCATGACAACTAGGGCAAGTTGTCACAGATTGGGTCCTAATACAGAAGGCTCCCAAAGACACAGCAAACGGCGTTCATCTACTGCAAGAATTCTATGAGACTACAGAGAAGAAGCTTCCAGACTCACACACATCGGCTGAATTTCACCAGAGGGAAATCTCACAAGAGCCTGGGCTTTGCTCTCTTCTCCAGAGCGATGTAGTCCCAGCCCCAAGAACATAAGAGATGCTCACCTTTGCAGAGCAGCACCGAGGCTGGCAGACATCTGAAGCATTGGAGGAGAAAAGCTGGACAGTGGCCGCTTTGCCAACTGACTTCTGACCCTCAGCACGCAGCAGCTGGCTTTGTCCAATGATGGGAATAAAGAAAGACAGTGCACTATTTTCTCCCATATAATCAGACAAATCCACGAGTGACAGCAACACTGAAGTATCTGGATGTGGCCTCTTCGGGCAAAAGAATATAAAAGGAGGGAGAATCTTATCAACTTCTGAGTTCTTTGGAGTTTCTTGGAAAATAATTGAGATATCTTAAGAACCAAATAACTAGTGAATCTAATCTGCAACACATGGTCTGAGCAGGAGCTGCTGACTTCCGTGTGGATGGACAGATAGGTCATGATGTGACTCAAACCCAGGGACATGAGCTGTATGGCCACTGCTCTTCAGGCTCAGTTCTTAACTATTCAGTACAGTAAGAGCTCAGCGTGTATCATTCAGGGTCACAGACATGAATGCTGCCAGTTTCCCACCACCACTGTTGTCGGCCGACTATCTATGAAGGAATCCCCCAAATTGTGTTCAGTGATGTGAAGGTTTTCTCTGTCTGTCAGTATCTCTCAAGTGAGGGGAGGTTGCTGTCCTCTTGGGAGTCATATTTGGCCCCAAAAGTTTCTGGAAATGACTTCTGGAAGATTTAAAATTAATATTTGTATTAATATTCTGTGTTGAGGAATCTATTGATACTTGATTTTTTTTTTCAGTGCTGGGGATTGAACTCAGGTCCTCATGCCTGCTAGTTAAGTGCTCTACTCTCAGCCCAGATACTTGACTTTTTCAGACTTGTCATATTTAAAGCAATTTGGCCTAGTAGAGTAAGCGACAGACTTATTGCTCCTACTTAAAGCATATAAAGCTGGCCCACCATATCTGCAGGTTTTGTGGTCATAGATGCAGCCAACTGCAGATTGAAAATATTCCCTCAAATTTCAAATTTCTAAAACTTGAATCTGCCATGTGCCAAGCACCATGCTGAATCCATGAATGAAGTGGCAAATAGATACCTGCTGTCACCCCGCCATACCACAGAGCCTCAGGCTACCACGAGCATCTTCATATGAACATCTTTTGCCTGACACTCCATTCTTGGATTCATATGGTATTTACATTGTTTTAGGCTTGATAAGTAATGTAGAGACGTTGTGCAGTATACAGGAGGATGTATGCAGGTTATAAGCAAATATAGGCAAACCTTGGACAGTAAGTAACTTGTTCTGAGAGTGTTCCACAAGACAAACAAACATTTCTAATAAACTTTAAGTTGACAAATGAGCAATGTCTTGTACTATGAGCAAACATGATGCCAAATGTCATATGATCACAAATGAGCTAATGATTCTTCCCTCCTACCCCACTCTCCCTGCACAATTGTGGCATTGTGGATAATCATCTCCCAACAGCAGGAGGTTATGAAGGAGACCTCATCTGCAGAGGAGGAGAAGAAAAAAACAGAGGAATTTCTCACTTCAAATGAGATTAGGGAGATAGGTAAAATGTGCAAAACTGAAAACTTTTGTAGAAAATCACAGCCAGAATAAGGCTGTAGCAGTGCATGCCGTGAATCTGTTGAACAACCATGCAGTGTCACATTTCCAAGAAATCCTCGAAAGAAGACAAAAACAAGTGTTTTTGGATGGGTTCCTTGCTAAATTTGCCCAGAAAAAAAAAGATCCCATTGAGCCAATAACAGCGATTCCATTAGTGAAAGTCATCCTCCCCAAGAGCCCTCCTCTCGCTTGTCCCTCACACCATCCACAAAAGTTTTCAAAGATAAGTGCAAGCTAATTTGCTTATTTTCATTATATTGTCTTTTCTGTATTAGTTTGTATTATATTACTACATTATAATTATTTTTATGAACATTTTTGGGTTGTGGAACAAATCATTTGAGTCTCCATTACTTTTTATGGGGAAATTTGCTTTGATATACAAGGGCTTTGAACACGTTTCCTGAATGAATTATGCTGTCACATCACACGTACTGCACTGCATACTATACCACGTTTTATAAGGGACTCAAGCATCCTTGCATTTTGGTGTCCTCAGTGGTCCTAGAACCAATCACTCATGCATACAGAGAAACACTTACACTTCATTTATATGTGTGATTTTTAGATTGAAATTTTTCTGTTCGTAGAAACTGGATTGAAACATTGGAGAACTTAATATTCACCATATTTATAAGCTTGTTACTGATATATGAATTAAGAACTCAAGGAAATATTAAGTCAGGCAACTTAAATGCTTGAAAAGGACAGTAAATACGTCACACTGATAAATGCAGCTGAAATATTTTAAGGTTTAACTAACTTCACAAATAGGACTAAACATAAGGCGTAGTTCCTCTGAAAGTGACATTTAAATTCTGGTCAATTTACAGATAGCAAATCAAACCCAAAAGTTTAGGGAAGAAGCACAGGTTTTAAATGTGTGAACATCATAACTGAGATATTAAATCATAAAACTAATGCAAGTTTCTGAATTACCTCTTCTGCAGACAAAAATTTTCAAGGACATTTTTAGAACCAGAAACACTGACAAGATTGAAGTAAATTCCTAAAGAAAACATTCACCAAGTACTTCTTCCCTTCCTCCCCACACAAAAGGCCCCTCTCTCTTCCTGCCTGGTCACTCCCTTCATCTGGCTTAAATCAGTCACAGTCGCAGGAGCCCATCTGTCCCCTGCATCCTGCCAGGGCTTCCTCAGCCTTCCCTCTGCCGTGGCTTCTCTGAGCTTTCAATCACTGGTACTGGAGGAACTGTGTGTGCCTCATGTGCCACTGCACACTGTCCTCCTGTTATTCAGAAGTGACTCGTGGAGAGCACAGTGTCTATCATGAGTTCAAATGCATTTTTTCATAGTATTTCATGATGCTTCCCACAGAGCAGCATCAGAGCCTCGAACTCACTTCCCTGATGCAGTGTGGCAATCACTGTTACTTCCTCAATCGCTTGTAAGAAAACCCATTTCTTCAGAGACACCGGCCTCATGGCCTCTGACCATAGGATCCTTGGGTCCTCCTGTCACCATCTGCCAACTTCCTAGTTTCCTCCTCTGCCTTTTCAAAGACTTGGTCACCTACTCATGTTCTTCCTCTTCCCAAGATCTTCTAGGAACCCTGGTGGCTTCAGTGTTTATGAAGATGGGTACCTGGCATCCTTTACTTCCCCCTCCGAGAGGATCTTGTCCTCTCTACCCTGGATGTGGTCATTATCTACACTTGTGAAGGTCAAATAACTCACTCAGACTTCCTGCATCTGATCCGAGCCCACTGATTCCTCCTCCTTCCTTACCCCATTTCTCATCTCCATTCTTTCGGGGCAAACACTTGGTGCTAACTGGAGCTCCCGAGGGACAGGTCTGCAGAATCCTGGGTTTCCTATTCCCTTAGCTCTGTCTGGAGTTTCATATTTGGCTCAGACATTTCTAACTAGACCAGCAGGAGAGGAACTCTGCCTCCTTTTCATGAAGGAAAACCCACCCTGGGTGTGGCCACCAGATGGTCTGAATGCAGATGCCAGTGCTTCAGGGGAGATGAGCTGCCCAGGGAAGCTTGGTGGCATCTAGCCCTGTCTGAGTGCGGAACTGAAGATTGAACCCAGGGACTTCACACTGAGCTATATCCCAGTCCTTTTAAAAAATTTCTTTTAATTTTGAGACTGGGTCTCTCTAAAATGCCCAGGCTAAGCTCAGACTTGTGGTCCTTCTGCATCAGCTTGCCAGAGTGCTGATATTGTAGACGTGAGTGCTGGGATGACAGACACGTGCCACCAGGCCCAGCCTTTCTGACTGCTTCCAGAAGCGTTCCTGGGCTTCAAAGCCTCCTTGCCAAAACCTTGCCAAAAGTGTTTTCCAAAACACAGTCTTGGAGCTGGGGATATAGCTCAGTGGAATAAGCGCCTGCCTAGCAAGCTCAGGTCCTGAGTTCAATCCCCAGTACCGCCAAAAAAAAAAAAAAAAAAGGAAAACAAAACACAATCTTGTCGGTGGAGCTGCCAAACAATGGGTTGGAAGGGAAGACTTTATCTCATTCCCAATGTTCATAAGTCTCCTCTGTTCTTTGATAATTAGTCTTTTCCCAAATATGATTCATGTAAAATGCTATACAAATCATTTCAAGCCCTCCTATCCCCAAATCAAGCTGCCTCTTCCAAAGCTCTACCGAGTGGAAATTCTGCAGCCACAACTCTCTCTCCTTCATGCCCCCGTTTCTCCAACACGACGTGGCCCCACAACTTGCAGCAGGCTCCTGCAGTCACTGCATCCTCTGCCTCCTCCTCACACCCTCCCTGGAAAGATCTTCACCTCTTGCTTCACAGGGAAAATTCAAGTTGTCCAAAGAAATCCCCTCAAGTCCCCACTCCCGAGCTGTCCCCACCCACGTGCCCTCTTTCCCGGTAGAAGAGGGAACCTCCCTTCCGAGATGACCTGTGCCCCCTTGGCCAAGCTCAGTGAGGCCTACGATCCCTTCTCTGCTCGTATCTTCCAGCACTCCCCTCATCTGGATTGTTCCTATCGATACTCAGACACAATCAAATCTTCCACATTTATTTTTTTAAAACCTATCTCTTAAGCCTTTCTGTCTCTTCGTCTGTACTCCAACTCTCTAAAGAATTCTCTGTATTTCCTGTGTCTGTTTCCTCCCCACTTACCTGAGCTTCCAAAGGCACTTATGTAGGCACCCACGGCCACTTTGTTCCAGGCATTTTTAATTCCTGGGTTGCTTAACCTGGGAGAGCAGACGTCTTGGTTACTTTTTTCTCTTTGCTGAGACAAAATACCTGACACCCAAAATTAAGGAAGGAAAGGTTTATTTAGCTCACAGTCTGTGGAGGTTTAAGTCCATACATGGCTGACTCCAAGGCAGGGTGGGCACATGGCAGAGGGCGACCGTTCATGGTGGGAGAAGACAGCAAAGCAACAAGAGCAAAACGGAGGAGTGGCGGCAAGCAGCCTCTTCCTCTCCCTCACACATGCAAACTATATGCTCGGGGGCAGGTGTAGCACTCACATCCATGAGTCAAAAGCTCTGAAAGCCCAGCCCATAACTGCATGTGGCTTTGGCGGGACACCCAGACACAAACCATAACAGCAGACATCATTGCCAACCACTCTTTCCTTCATAACATATTGTCTTCAGTTTGGCTTCCATGAACCCACACATTTTGTGTTCTTTCTCACCTTTCAAGTTTTTTTCTCATTTCTCAAATCAAGGTCCTAGACCTCTTCTCACTGACTGCTCCCTTCTTAAGGATTCTCATTTTTGTCCACCTATACACTAGTAACTTACAGATGTAAGTCTTCTGCCCAGACAGCAGGAGTGCCAGACCCTGATGGCCAACTGCCTAGTTGATATTTTTGTACACTATGGTATCTGGCACAAATTTTCTGCCAAAGCATAACACATATGATCTCAAAATCCAGCTGCCAATGGAGTGCTTCTGCCCAGCTGAATTCCCCTGAGCCTTGTCTTTATCATCTGTTTTCTATGAGCATTCTGTTCTTCTGAGTGCTAACCAGAATTTCCCATCAAGTTCAGCTTATACTATTCTAGGACTTTTCCAGCCTGCATCTCCAAATCTTTCCATACTCCTTCCTTGAACCAGTTACAAAGGCTTCTTGGAGGAGGGAAGAAGAAATTAATGACCAGTGTAAAGGTTTGAAAATCGAATCCAAAGTGGGGAAGAGGGATTAGGAAGTAATTACTCCTACCAAGACCCTGTCTTTAGCTCGGATCTTTGCTGATTGTTCATGTGCTTTTTAATCCTACCACAAATACACAAGGCAGGTGCTATGTGTGTATTAGTCAAGGACACTTAGGATTCAGGAACTTGCCAAATAACATATGTAGGACTGGTACTTCCATCTCTCTAATACCAGAGACCACACATTTGCCATGCTTCATAATTTTGTTATTCAATTCAGCATAAATGAACACTCAAACAATAAAAACAGCTGCATTTTTGTAGTGTATTCCCCCTTTTTTTTTTTTTGTGGTACTGGGGATCAAACTCAGGACCCTGTGCTTGCTAGGCAAGCGCTTATTCCACTGAGCTATAACCCCAGCCCTGTATTCCCCTTTTGTGGCAAGTTTCCTTTATATAAGTGTTGCCAGAAACACCACATAACTAAAGTCTGACTTCCTCATATGAGGATCTTAAGCAAAAATAAACCTTCCCAGAAACAATGTCATTTATTAAGTTTAAGAAGGAAGCCAAACAATGACGGAACAATGGCTCAGGCATAGGCGACCACTCCAGGACCAGCTGGCTTTGCGTCCTGTTAAACCAGGTTATGCATACAGTATGCTCAAGAGAGTAAGAAAACTTCACTGCAGCTTTTCCTTTGCTCTTGCATACATAGTAAAATGCAGCATCTTTAAAATGCACTATAGTATCTCTAAAGGACTTGCTATGAGCCACGACCATAAATGAGCCTCCAGCTCGATTCAGGGTGGCCTCAGATACGGCCCATGTGCCATAGATCCAAGTTGTGCTGAGTGATTTCCAGGGCTCAGCACAACCCGGGCATGTTCATCCTCCACAAAAGTATGGCAGCAGTGTAGCTGACTCAGAAGTGCAAGTGCTTCAGTTAGACAGACTTGGGTTCAAATCTCACCTCTTCCACCAGGTAGCTTTATTACTAAGCATATCACAAGACTCGATTTTCAACTCTGTTAAACAGGAATCATTTTTACCCAGAACTTGACAAATACTCAGAGGTACCTGTTATTTTCCAGAAGAGGCTTATGATTCAAACTATGAAATTTAGTTCATGTCAAGTGTGCAAAACGTTCCACGAGTCCAGTCGAGTTGTTGATGGATTAGGATGAAAATCAGGAACATTGTTTCTGGGAGATAGATACGTTGCATAGGTAAGTGACAGCATTTCCAGGTGTGTTAGTCAGCTATCCATGGCCATGATAAAATACCTAGGAAAATCAGCTTAAAAGAGAATGATTTCTTTTTGCTCATGGTTTCAGTCCAGAGTCACTTGACATCATTCTTTTGGGCCTGTGGTGAGGCAGAGCATCACGGCAGGAAGCATGGCGGAGCAAACCTGCTCACATCATGGTGGCTGGAAGGAAAAGAGAGACAAAGAATAGAACATACCCTTCAAGGGCATCCACAGTAACTTATGTCCTACAACAGGTTTATACCTCCTGAGGTTTACACCACCTTCCTGCTGCCCAATAAGCTATGAAGCCATCACTGGATTAATCCACTTATGAGGTCAGAGCCTTCATGGTCCATTCACCCCCTGAAGTCCCACCTCTGACTAGAGCCTCCACATCTTTGAGGGGCATTCTACATCTAAACCACAACACTAGGTATGTGGGGGAGAGCACAGCATCCCCACGCCAACCTTCAGCAGGCCATGGGTGCAATGGGGGCTTAGACCACCCTTACTGTAACAGCCTGGTAAACTGCCCAGACTGACTTTTTGAAGGCTGTGACCTCCTAACTCTTTGTTTGTTTTGATAGAGAATACACTAAAGTGATCTCTTTTCTTTTTTTTTTATCACTAAAGTGATTTTAAAACATTTCTAACAGCACAAAGGTTAAAAAAGCATTGGCCTAGTATAGTAATTATGAATGGAGGCCCTGCCAACTGTATGAACTTGACCAAGTGATCACATCTCTGTAGGATGAACCTCACAGGGTCTTTGTGAAAAGTGTATAATGGTGTGTAAAGTACAAACAGCACATTGTATTTGTGCTAGATAGGAGTTAGTTTACAAGGAATGCCAAATGAATGTATGTATTCATTTCATGGAAAATCAAGTGATAATACAAAGCTGCCTATCAGTATTAGGCATATGAATCCAGTAACAGCAATAGTAATAGGTGGACAAAAGTACGTAATTATGAGGTGAAATGAGACAAGAAAGGAGAAAAACAGGTCAGTTGAGAGAGGAATTTTAGACCCAGGAAACTGTAGTGCTTCAAAGCTGTGTTGGCAAAGAATGAAAATTCTGAGAGAAAATTAAACAATATGAGTGGCTGTAGTTATCTGGATTGATTTTTTTTCCTCTACCTTTTCCTTTGTTTCTAAGATTATAATACAATTGCCAGGAAAATCACAAGATAACAACTGCCCCTCAGAAAAGCAGATCCCATACCTGCCCTGTCTCTAGCAGCCCACTGAGGGCGTACTCCCCGATGGAGGCCGTCTATGAGCTCATGATGCTTCCCATGGTGTTAACTAGTGAAGAAAGAGGTATTCCTTGAGGTTCCCAGAAAGGACCAACTGGTCAAAAGTTCTCTATGGAAATTGTACCTTAGCAAGTGCTTGTTTGGATTAATAAGCCCCATTGGCTAAAAGGGAAAGTACAATAAGAAATGTAAGCCAGACATGGTGGTGCCTGCCTATGATCCCAGCACTCGGAGAGGCTAAGGTAAAATGGCCAAGTTTGATCCAAGCCTTAGCAACACTGAGAGACTCTATCTTGAAAATAAATAAATATCAATTCCTGGTACAAATAAATAAATAAATAAATGGCTGAGTGTGGAGCTCAGTACAAAGGCCCCGGATTCTGCCCTCGGTACCGAAACAATGAATGATACCGGGCTTCGTGCATTCACACTTTACTATGAATGGGGTCAGTCAATTTGTTTTCTTCTCACCAACTGGATGAGCTCAGTTCTCCTAAGGAAATGGAGGTATTGATGGCATAGCTGAAGCAAAAGACGTTGCCTCACACAGGCTCGGAGGGGACACGGGGAAGGCGTTCAGAAGGAACTGGGAGGGGCGGGAATCCCCTCAGACACAAGAATAGAGTACACAGGAGTGAAAGAGACTGAGAAAGGCAGGGAGAGAGCCAGAGATGAAGCTATCTGTGGGAAGGTTTTTGCCTCTCTCTGAGGGGGAAGCTCTAGGCCCCATCTACAGGCCTAACAATACAGGCTCACTTCCCCTTCTGAGGACAGGACATACAGTACGTGGCTTGGGAAGCACAAGGATATGTCTCTCTTTTCCAAGAATATGGGACAGCGGCAGGGAGCAGCTGAAGCTGGGAACTGGTCACACATGTGGGGGACAAGGACAGAGTGTCTAAAGCAATCAAGCTGCCGCAGTCCTGAGAAAGCATCTTGCCTGAGAAAATTCCAGTCATTAGTCACTGGGCAACCCTGTGTACATGATACTAACTTTGTCAAAAGTATAAATAAAAGCCCCTGCTATGGTTGTTTAGTTCCTCTTCTCCAATCCGGAAAGAGGGCTCCATCTGACCTCAGCTTTCACCTTGAGTCTTTATTTTCTAAATCACCTGGCCATTTAACCCTGGGACCAGCAAAAGCTATATGGGATGCAGCAGACAGCTCTGCTGAGAGCTTGCTCTGGCACACAGGGATGCATGGAAAGATTTGCTTTGTATGAACCTCAGAAAGTTGCTTAACTGAGCAAAGGCACTGTGTCAGAACCTGGCAAGCGCTAACCCTGTCCCCCCAGGCCATCAGGGAGCAGTGACACGAAAAAAATTTTTCTCTTGCATAATGCACTTCACAGAAGTGTCAGTTTTAGGAAGTGAAAGTGACAGCTGTGGGTGAGCCAAACTTCCTATAGTATGAAAACTGCCACATGCTCGGTTCTGTGCCACTGCTGAGCCCACTGCCCCAGGAGCCTGGCTAGCAAGGAAGCATCGTGGGGGCGGGGGCTTGGGAGTGGTGAGAGAACTCCCACCAGCTCTGCTTTCCGTCACTAGGTGTCTGTTTATCGCACCCTTCTGTCAGGCATGGTGGGAGCTGCTGGGCACAAGAGCGAGAGAGGCAGGGCCTCTGCCCCTCAGAAGCTCACTGTGTAGTGAGGAGGAGATCCGTGGGGCCAGGAATGCCGGGGGAGTCACATGAGCAGCACCCATACGTAAGGCAGGCCATTCCCGAGGAAGGAATGAGGATTCCCCAGTCACGCTGGGACCAGAACAGCCAGGCAGAGGCTTAGTCAGGAGCTGAACTTCAGACACCTAATTCCAGACCCTGTGTTTTTCCTATCAGCTGCATTAAGTATTTTCCATATGCCTGCTGCCAGGGCAAGAATTTAAGTAACAACTGAAACCCTGTCAGAGTGTCCTTCCTACAAAGCGTGAAGAACTGCACCAATAGGTATATTTACCAAGAACAGCAGAGGAGAAGACATAGGAAGTCATCATCTCATGGCTCTGAGGCAGGCGGTCTTCAACAGATCAGTCAGTGACTCTGGGCCTCGGAGTCTTGGGAATGTTACCTTTTTTAGTTGTTTTAGAAGATTAAATTAACCAGTGGAGGTGAAAAGTGGTTTGACTGAAGTAGTCTAAAACTGCATTGGTTTCAGAGTAGTCTGACTCAAATGGAGGTAGTCTTTAAGCTAAAACCACTCTTCTTGTGCTTTTCACGGCATTGAATATAGTTCACAAAGTGTTGGGGAAAATGAAGTGGAAGGCAGAGGGGGAGAGGGGCTGTTCATCAAAGGCTAGACTTCCAGTTTGAAGATAAACGAGTGCTGGAGATCTAGAGTACAACATGGTGACCATAGCTGAGGCTACTGTGCTGCACACTTGAAATTTGCTGAGAGTAGATCTTAAATGTTCTCAATACACACACACACACACACACACACACACACACACACACACACACAAGAACAGGTAACTATGTGAGGCGATGAATATATCAATTTGGTTGTAATCATTTCACGACTGTATGTATATTATCATATTTTATTCCTTAAATACATAAATTTTTATTTGTAATTCATACCACAATAACAATAAAATTTTTAAACAATTGAGGAAATAAACCTGTAGCTAAAATGTTGAATGCTTACTGACTGCTGTGCTTTGGAGGAAAGAGCTGGGCATGCAGCTCAGAGGAAAGCACTGGTTTAGCATGTGCAGGGCCCTGGATCTAATCCCCAGCACCACAATCAAAGACGATGTTACAGAAAAATAGACCATGCTTTGATGTGCCATTTTGTATGTTTTTCTTGGACTCAAGTCAAACTCTATATTTTACATAACTGAGTCCAGTTTATGGCTAGACATCACTTCACACAACACTTTCTATGTGTGCGACGCTGTCTAGTTCTTTCTGAGCTTTGCACTAGTTCCAATTTATCAGACTTCCATAGAGCTGTGAAAGGGAACAGTTGAAACCCTCCTTAACTGTCTTCTTACGGCTTTGGAAACACAATCTAATTAAGATACAATCTCCTGGAGCTGGGTGTGGTGGTGTACACCTGTAATTCCAGCACCCGGGAGAATGAGGCAGAAGGATTGCCATGAATTCAAGGCCAGTCTGGGCTACATGATGAGTTCAAGGCTACCCAAATTACACAGCGAGACCCTGTCTCAAAAAAAGAAAAAAATACAATCTCCTGAAGGTGTGGCTAGAGGAATCCTTTTCGAGTAGATTAAAAACTATTGGGCAGTTGGTTCTCAATATTTATTCTACCTAGAAAATGAGAAGTACATCTCTCACCTCTCTCTGCATGAGGTATTGCCAATTGGCTAGACTGTCTCCACACATCCAACTTAATGCATCCAACGTGAGTCAACTTTGGTGGCACTTTCTTCAGATTATCTGTTTAGTAATGTTCATATAGTAACCAGTCTTGGAAAACAGCAAGAGAGAAGAAACTTTGAGGGCAGAAGACAGGCTTACTTTGTCACTTTGGAGGAAGACACACAGGTGCTCCTCGACTGACAATGAGGCTTTGTCCCCACAAACCTAACAGAAGCTGAAAATACCACTAAGCTGAAAAACGCATGGATAGCCTCCACCCGCTGAGCATGGCGGCTTGGCCTCGCCTACCTTCCACATACTCAGGACAGTTACATTACCCTACAGTTGGGCAAAGTCATTAGCACAGAGCAATTTTACAGTAAAATACTGCACATCATATACAATGTATTGGATTCTCAACACGGAAGGCAGAATGATTGTGTGGGGACACTCACTGCTTTATAAAGCTGAAAGCTCAGCACATCAAACCACTAAGGTCAGACACGGCAGTATGCCTGTTGGAATCAAAAGGCAAGCATGCTTCCTGCCCACTTGTCCACGTGCTATGGTGTAAATGTGTCCTCCAAAATCCTTATGTTGGAACTTAATCACCAGTGTGATAATATTAAGAGGTGAGGCCTTACAAAGCAACCACATCATGATGGTAGGGTCCTCAGGGATGGGATCAGGGCCTGTATAAAAGGGCTTCAGGGAGTCGAGCATGGTGGTATAAGCTCCCAGTACTTGGGAGGCTAAAGTAGGAGATTTGCCATGAATTCAAAGCTGTCCAGGGCAACAAAGTAAGTTCAAGGCCAAGGTCTGGCTGAATGACATAGCAAGACCCTGCCTCAAAAAAAAAAAAAAAGGCCTAGGGAGCAGGTTCATTCTCTTTTACTCTTTGGTAATGGAGGGTGCAGTGTCTGTGCCCTCTAAACAACACAATAACAAGGCTCCACCTTGGAAGCAGACAGCAGCCCTCACCAGACACTATAACTGCTGACACTTTGATCTTGGATTTTCCAGACTCTGGAACAATGAGAAATAAATTTCCATGGCTTCTAAGTGTCCGATTCTGTGGCATTTTCCTTAGAGCAGCACAGATGGACCAAAACACCCTGCACCCTAACATAGTTACAGGTTCCAAGGCTTAGCATGTGGACAACTTTGGGAGGTCGCAGTTCTGCCTACTACAAAAGTGGCATGAAAGGAACCCTCAGGGTGATGGTTGACAGAGGACAGGCACTCCACAGCATAGTATTCACCATAAAGCATCAACATACTTGGATCCAGCTGTCCCTTCATTTCTTCCATTACTCTGGAGAATCTCAGCTGTCATTATACAATAAAGCCTTACAGAATGCTTATGAAGTTGTTTATGTGGCAAACAGCTCTGCTGCAAGCCAGGACCTTTCCTTGTTGCTACAGTTTGGAATCTAGACTCACATGTTAAAACTGAACTCCAGCCTGGCGTTATTGGGAGGTGGCCTCATGGGAGGTCTTCAGCCCTGTGAGGCATGCCTTTGCAGAGCCTGGTAGGTGGCCCAGGTCTCCACTTTCCCTTTCCCCTCCCCCTTCTTCATCCTCCTGGTTCTCATCCTGGCCATGAAGTGAATGGTGTTGCTCTTCCACACTCTCCCACCAGGATGTGCAGTTCCCGAGCCACTACAAGAGGTCTAAAACCAACAGGTCCACCCTACTGCAGACTGAGACCCCCCGAAAGGTAAGACAAAGTAAGGCCTTCCTCTTTATAAACTGATTTTAACCCAAGTGTTTGTTATAGCAGAAAGCTGACTGGTACACTGGTCACTCTCATTTGGTACACTTGTTACTAACCCTAGCCCTAACCCCAGATACCCCTCACTGATCTCACATATATTATAAAGTCAAGCTTTTTCAGACCGACTCTATGAGTTTGACAAAAATAACAGTAGCCAATTACTCATGATATAGGAAGGGAATTTTGTTTTACCTTTACATGGGTTGAGAAACATTTTATATTATTCTGGTTTTTGCTTTAGCATAAATTTAGTCCTATATGGATCAAATCATATCTACTTGGATGTGATGCTATTCAAAATTCAGTAACAATTGTAAGACAGATTTCTAACTTTTTAAAAATTTTTCGGGATGCTGGGGATGGTGGGTATAATGGTTGATACACTGTGTCAACTTGAGAAGTTTAGAAGCTTAACTAAGTAACTCAGCAGTTCCACATCCTGGGGTGTAGAGGACATTGACCTAGGGCAGCTGTTTATGGCCTGGGATGTTGTAATGGTTGATACATTGTGTCAACCTGTGAAGTTTAGAAGTTTAACTAAGTGACTCACTTTGTAAACATCCTGAGCCTGTGTAACAAGAGGGCAGGGAGATGGTGTGAGAGCTATGCTGGTGCCAGGGTATACTTACAATATAAGGGAGGAAAAGAGGGTTGTTCCCTCCCTTTTTGCTCTCGTTGCCTTTGCTGTCTTCCGCCACCTTCAACCTTGCTCCTCTTCCATTCCACCCTGCCTTGGAGCCAGCTGATTACAAACAGAAACCTCTACAAACTCTGAGCTAAATAAACATTTCCTTCCTTAATTTTGGGCATTGAGTATTTTGTCTCAGCAAGGAGAGAAAAAATAACTAAAATACTGGGGATCTAGCCCAGTGCTTTTCATACGATTAAGTAAGCACCCCAGCTTACCTAATGACAGATTTGTATTTGCTACAAACTTTCCAGTACCTACTTTACTTATACATATTACATGTAACAGTGATGTAATTATGTATGGTAATATGCAATATACATATAATATATAATATACATATACTTTTAATATACAAAATTGGTAACACGTAATATACATATATTTGTAAATTATATATTATACTTAAGGACTTCTTTAAATACAATTCTCTCTCTTAAGGAAAGCGGAGTTCTTTCCCATTAATTCACTCTTCACGTAAGTATGTCACGGGTCTACTACGTACAAAGCAACGGTTGATGCAGGGAATGTAGAAGTGAACAGAACAAACTCTCTTTCCCAGCAGAGGTGCAAATCAGGACCTTTCTAGCTTCCTTAAGCAACACTTGGCTCTGCGGGGTCCTTCACTCAGGTCTCACCAGGTTGCCATCCAGGAGTTGGCTAGGCTGCAAGCTCAGCAGAGGCTGAACTTGGGAGTTCACTTGCGAGGTCTCTCGGCTTTGGCAGGGCAACAAAGTAAGTTCAAGGCCAAGGTCTGGCTGAATTTCGTAGCAAGAGCCTGTCCTGAGGCTGTAGGAGGAGAGTTCAGTGTGGCTTTGGAGCTGCTCTCAGCTCCTGGCAGTGTCAGGCCACCTGGTCTTCTCAAAATTACCACTCGCTTGACGACAGCAAAAGCAAGAAGGGAGAGTAGCAAGGTGGGTCTTACACAAGTGGGTGGGAACATGAGGACAACGTCTACCTCTACCCTCTACCTCATGCTACTGGTTAGAAGCAAGGCACAGGTCACAAGTCAAGCGAGGCGGCCATACACACAAGAACTAGGAGTCTTGGGGCACCCCCTAGAGTGTGAAGTCACATCAAAGACTCAAGACGATTCAAAGGGGCCCTGCATTGTGCCCAAGCCAATCTAACCTGGGGTAGGGTCTCGCCTGGCACAATCCTGCTACCTGTCCTGTTTACCTATTTGTGAACAACTTAATGACCTCTATGAACAAGCAGGTCAAGAGGTAATAAGTACCTTGGAGGGAAGGAGGTGTGAGGCAAACCGGGCTGTTCCGGGGTTGATTTTAGTGTTCAAACAATCTAGCTTTCTAAAAAAAAACCCAAAGACAAAACAAAACCCAAGCTGATCTGGGTGTTTCATCCTTTTTACCTATTGCTGGATTTTATTTAATAATATTTTGTTTAAAATTTTTGGGTCCATAGTCAGAAATGAATTTGCCCAATCAGTTTCCTTTCTCCTAGTGTCTTCCTCTAGTAGAACAGGCCAGTGCCACCGTCTGAGCATGCAGTTTTTGATGCTGTTGCTGAGTTTGTCTGTGTGACAGAGCAATTTTCTTCAACAGCTGCAGAGTGTTTCGGATATTTTGGTTTGTCCCCACCACTGCAGAAGTGGGGGCACACAGAGTCCACTGCGGGATTCTTGAAAGCCTGCACATTGTCCCTTAGGTCTCCGCTTCAGAGGCAAGCTGAGACATTGGCCCATACCCAGTGAAAGGTAAGAATGGTATTGCACCCACAGGGTGGTACAGCTATTCACAGGCAGCCACTGGCACAGCCAAGGCATGGATTTGAGTGTCAGACAAACTCTCCAAACCCGTCTGTGCTATGTCACAAGCTGGGTGGTCTTAGGAAAGTTGCTCAGTATTTCAAAATGCGTTCACCTCACAGTCTTGCTGGAAACTTGTGTCTCCCCAGGCACCCACATCCCTCTTGCTCATTTTTTCCCTACAAACACACAAAACTGGCCCTCCCGCCGGTCCTGCACCTCTGTCGGGAAGGCCTCCCAGGTGGGCTCTTTCTCGTCCCCGGGGTCCTCTCCCAGCGCACTCAGACATCTTCAGCTTATCTCCACTATATTCTCTGTCTAGCTCTGAACATGATCAGGAATTGTTAAAAATTATCTTAATTGCACAGATTCATGGGGTCTGGTGTGTTAATTTGGTACATGTATGCAGTGTGTAAAGATCAAATCAGAGCAACACTCCCATCTCTTCAACTTTAAAAACGTTTATTAACATTTCATAATGCTACTTATTTATGGGGTAGACTGTGATATTTCAGTGCATGTATACAGTGTGTACTGATCAGAGTGGGGTGATTAGTATTTCCAGCTCCTGCACTAAAACTTAGTACTTCTATCTATGTGAGGGCACCCATTACCCAGCCTCCCTCTACCCCATGTTCCAGATGCTGAAGAACCGAGTGGGACACATAGGGAGGGGTACTGTAGGGACAGCTGGGGGAAGTAGGCAGCATAGCCCGTGACTGGGGTGGCCAACATCAGAGAGATGGTAGGGGTGACCACATGCTCACTATGCATGATGTACTTAGGAAAGTCGCCCTCTGCGGGCATTTGTTATGCGCCCTGGATGCCTTGAACATTAGCTCACCCTGGAAACAAAGGCCAATACCTTGGTTGGCCTACATTATACCAATTCATGAAATAGTTTCAGGAACCAGCTCATCCTTATAAATATGGACCACACTGAACAGCTCAGCTGGCTTGTTGTTTGACAGTGCCTGCTTTTGCAATACTATATATATATATTTTTTTATTTTACAAATTAAAAAATCTGACAAAACAACAATGAAGACAAAATCAAAACAACACAAAACAACAAAAACAATACTTGACCTCAAAATGATAGGAATTTACAATGGTTGCTATATTACATACTGTTATATTCAACAAAGTTGCTCAGTCTACCAGACATAAGAATGTAAGATTGATCAAACAATGAAAGACATTTAACAAGTAAGAAAAAAAACAACACTGGAAATGATGCAGCTTCACCATACAAGATGGCAGGAGTTCAACAATGGTTCTTATACTGCATATTGTTGTTTTCATATAAGTCATTCTGATTATGAAAATCAAGTGTGCAAAATTGGTCAAGAAAAAAGATTTTAAGCAGACTGTTCCTTTCAATAAACCACAGACATCAGCAATACACCTACTCCAGGTATTCCACCTATCTGTCTATACACCTATAAATTTTGTTTTTCATTTAAAAAACCAGAATAACAAAAACAATACATAAATAAAATAGAGACCAATAAAAATGATACAGAATTTCAAAACATGGTGATAGGATATTAACAATGGCTGTTATTCTACACTGTCATCTTCAAAATGGTTGCACATATAACCAGACATAGGCATGCAAGATTGATCAAACAATTACACATTAATAGTTCCTTTCAATAAACCAACAGATATTAGTAGTACAATTGTCCTAGCAGTCCTGTACACACACACACACACACACAATTTTTCCCTCTTCCTTCTTTTTCCTCTCCCCTCCTTCATCCCAGTTGCTCCTTCCTATTTCAGCAGTTTCTTTTCCCTTTCACAATATCTACTGTATCTTTCAGATTTTATTTATTCTTTCAGATCTTATTTACTCTTTCAAGTTCTTATAGTAGGGAGAAAATATGATTTTTACGCATGTGAATCTGATTTATTTCACTAATGAGTATGGTCTCTAGTTGCATTCATTTACCTATAAAAGCCTCTACTTTATCTTTCTTTATAGCTGAGTAATACTCCAGTGTATAAAAATACCGCATCTTTTTTATCCATTCCTCAGTTGATGGACATTTGGGTTGTTTCCAAGATTTAGCTATGACAAATTGTGCTGCTATAAATATGGGTGCATATGTATTGCTGTGGTATGATGTTTTCAGATCTTCTGGAAAAATACCCAGGAGGGGAATAGCTGGGTTCAATGGGACCTCTAATCCTAGTTTACTGAGG
This sequence comes from Dinomys branickii, assembly GCA_004027595.1. Lineage (NCBI taxonomy): Eukaryota > Metazoa > Chordata > Mammalia > Rodentia > Dinomyidae > Dinomys > Dinomys branickii. The sequence goes on from PVLD010004396.1 coordinate 45,097, forward strand.
AATCTCCAGACTGATTTCCACAGTGGTTGTACCAGTCTACATTCCCACCAACTTTTGCAATATTATAATTATACCTCTGCTTCACTTTCTTTTCAGAGTTCCTTGTGAACTCGATCTTCAGTTTTGAACCAGCCTCACCTCACTTCCTGCACTCCTGCCACGGTGAGGGTCTCCCAGCCTCTCAGACCCCACCTGACACATCAGTGGGAAAGTCAGATCTGTTAAAGGGAGAGCACACTCCACAGAGAAGGTGTGAGGTGGACTCAGAGCAGCTGTCTGCTGTAGGTGTGGGGTAAAGTATATGTGGGAGATCTCCCAGCAGGCAGGGCTCAGAGGGAGCCTGTGGCGAGTCCCGAGGTTGGCTCTTCTTGCGTTGGCTTAGAATTCAGGAAGAGACAGACCCGCCTGACTGCCAAAGCCCTCCCAGGGGTGGCGGATCACCAGGGGCTCAGACTGCTTACTCAGCACCAGCTAGAGCCACCTCGCTCCTGCCAGAGATTCAAGTTGTCCTAAGGCCAGGGGCATGTGTCCAGGATGTTAAATGTGACAGCAGGACACTTTGGAGGTCTGCCAGAGCAAGAATGCATCCTGCCTGTTATGAGCCGAGTTTGTGATTTCAGCCCATAATCAGTTGGCCCCCAGCAAGGTGGCATGGCACAGTGGCATCGTAGAGGAGAAACGGTTCATGGTGGGCAGCAAACAGCACAATGACAAGGGCCCTTCCGCCCCTTTTATCTTACTCCACTCAGTGCAGGGAACACTGAAAGCCTTAATCCTAGTGCCTCAATCCTGGCATTGTACTATGAATCAGTCCCAGCATCACACACTCCAGATCCAGCCATCTTTGAAAAGACCCCACCTCTAACCACGTGAGACTTTGGGGGATACCAACACACAAGCCATAACAGCATGGGAGCCTAGAGGACTGGGTGCTAGTATCACAGGGAATCAGTGTTCAATTCTGAGGAACCCCAGGCATGGCCAAACAGCAGGCTCCAGGTCAGACTTCTTCAGGGACTCTTAAGGCCTTCCCCCAGATTGACGCCCACGTCCTACTGGCTACCCTACGGTTTAGCGACCAGAATCTCACCAACTCAAGGAGAAACAAAGGAACCTTCTCCAACGATGTAAATGTCATTAAACATTATTGTTACTCAGCAATATCCACTTCTCTTTCTAGGATACACAGGTGCTTCCATTTTCCAGCCCCCAGTCTGTTGGGTAGGACCACATAACCAGATAGCCAATGGGCTGTGAGCAGAGGAGACTGCTGGTCTGCGATTGTTACTGCACTATAATCCAGTGCTACGGTCTGAATGCGTCCCTCAGGCACATGATCCCCAGTGCCGTGGTGGTGGGAGGTGAGGCCTAGTAGAAACCTTTCATGTCTTGAGAGCTCTACCCTCATGAGTAGATTAACACCACTGCACAAAGGCCTGGGAGCGGTGTCCCTCTCTGTGTCCTCCTGCCCTTCCATCTCTGCCATGTGAAGTGGCCCGAAGGCCTCACCAGATGCCAGCCCTTTATCACGGACTTCTCAGCCTCCAGGAGAGCCCTAAGAAAATTCATTTCTGTCTTTTACAAATTAATCATTACTGATGGTATTGTTACATATGCACAGAATGGTCGGAGATACCTAGTTTATGCCGAATAATAAAAAATCAATTCTGGAAATGTACTATTTTGATTAACATGTTTAAAAAAAAAAAACTGAGAAACGTAGGCAGCACTATGAGTCTAGAATACACGATGACCCAGTCCTACAGGCTCCTTTTGTTACAGAAATTAAAATGTACGGAATAGGACCCGAGAGCTAGTTCTGTTCCTGGAATGCTTTAAAGATCTTTAAGCAAGTTCTACAGCTACAGTGAATGAATGAACACCCAACTGCCAAACGAAATATTTCTGGATAAAGTATGTGTTTTTTTTTTCTTTTCATTCTGAAAGAGATTTTCCTTATAAACAATTGGTTGAAATCCAAATATATTCCATTTACTTACATCTCTTATCCCAGTAGGGGCATTAAATCATTCATGTGTCTGGCTCACACAGAAATAATGATTTGGAAATACTGTTTCAGATTTGCATAAATATCACAGTATACAGGCCAGGGATCTAGATCAGCAGCACAGCACCTGCCTGGCAAGCACAAGGTCCTGAGTTCGATTCCAGATACAAAAAAATCGTAGTATACATATTTAACAAAGCTGTATTTTAAGGGTGATTTTTATATTTGCCCACCATTTGGATTGACTGTAATTAGACTGCTGTGTATTTTGTATGTGGGATATATGTGCATTTTAAAACACTGTTATGTGCCCTTAATTCTAGCCCAAATAATTACTACATACATCATTTTAGAGGGCTTTTATTAAAGAATGCTTATTGAAAGTTTCACTTTGCTTTTGCTTTTAAATCATGTGCTTTTATAAAATGATGTAAATTTTATTAGAATGTCAGTATTTGTTTTAAAGATACTTTTCACTATTGTTACAATATACTTTCCCTTAAGATATACTTTCTCGGACTGGGGATATAGCTCAGTGGAATAAGCGCCCGCCTAGCAGGCGCAGGGTCCTGAGTTCAATCCCCAGTACCGCCAAAAAAAAAAAAAAAAAAAAAAAAGATATACTTTCTCTTAAGATTTAATTAAAAGTTTTGGGCAAAAGTGGGTAACAGAGTAATACATGCTCACAATAGACAATGTTTCCCTTTTAAAAAAATAAAAAAGAGAAAGTAGAAATCACAGCCATGCTCACCCCATGGTCTGTCACCGGCCCCACTTAGCGTCTACGTCTGGTTCACACTGTATGCGAGTCCTATATTCGGGTCTTCTCATGTCTGTGTTGCATTCCTACAGTGAGTTTGAGAGACTTCATAGTACTCTGCCCCTGCAGACAGAAGCTAATTCTCTGTTTTGCCTGCTGTGGTCGAGAGTGTTGGCACAGACCCTCTGCCTTCCCAGTCCTATGCCCTGGTGCCTCCTGGCATCACTGAACTTGCACTTTGGGGCCACTGTTAAGCAAAATAAGGGCTCTGCGGAGGCAAGATGGCTTCTAAGTGACGAGTGGGCCTCAGTGCATAAAGTCTGCTGGAGAGGAGATGATTCACATCCTCCACTGCCAGCGGGGTGGCACAGGATTTCACCACGCTCCTCGCAGTGGTGTGCAACAGGAAGTTATGAGTTGGTGGCTGCCAGGATTTCCCATTTAATATTTTCAGACTGTGGTTGGCTATAGATAATAGAAAGTGAAACCAGGAATAAGGGGAGACACTGTCCTCCAGCACCTGCATATATTATGACTTAAACTTCTACCCATCCCTGTTCTAAACACTAATGAATATTAGTTCAGCACTTACAATGGAATGATGACCGCTTCCCCAGAGATCCACACTGGAAACCCAGAACTTGGGAACCAGTGACTCTATAGTGAAAGGGGTGACTGATTTGAGGACCCTGGGTGGGGAGACCATGCTGGGTAGACTCTCTCCTGGCATGGGAGTCCTGAAAACAGAATGTGGCCAGGCTGTGGGCAGACGGAGGCTGTGCCAGTGGGGGCAGGGCTGGGGAGAAGCAATGGGGGGCTTTTGAGGACAGCAGCAGGACCCCAAGCCAAGGAATGTGGGCGGCCTCTTGCAAGCTGGAAAAGGCAAGGAAGGGCGCATTCTGTCCCCTACAGCCAGCACCTTTTTCCTAGTGAGATCTCTGTTGGTATTCTGACCCACAAAACTGTAAGGTAATAAATGTGTGGTGCACAGCCACTGTGTTTGTTGAGATTTTTTTATGGCAGCAACAGGAAACTAAAACCTATCGTTAAAAAGTTGGCCAATCTTAAAATCAAAGAAAAACCTTTATTTCTGACAGAACCCCCTAGAAGAGCTGGTTCACTGTCCATTATAAATAAGTCTTTCACCACATACAGCTTCAAAACATATTTTTTAAAAAGTAAAACACAGCCTGCCCCTCATATACACATCTCTCCAGAAGCTATATAACACAAAACAAAAATGGAGAATAAATCAAACTCAGCATACCCACTCAAAGAAGTATTCAAATCAGATTTATACATTCTTTCCTAAGAATCTTGATCTTAATGAGGGCTGGATAAGATTGAGAAGAAGTAATGAAATTCTACTAGAGGTAGTATTTAGAGACCATCAATATACATTATTTTTTACTTCAAGTCTGCTTGTCATTTCTTATAATCTGTAAATGCTAAAGTAAGAGAAGTGATGAGATTAATAGCTTCTCCAGTTAAAAGCACTCCCCAGAAATACAGTTAGTTAGAAGTAAGTGGAAAACTTTTTTTTCTTGTGGGAGAGTATTTTATTTATTATAATGTTTTCTTGGTTTGTTTTTCCTTGTTCTTTTTTTTAAACAAAGAATAGGTAATAGTTTACTTTGGGCTTATATAATAATAAATAAAAATGTCCAAACTGAAGCTATTAAAGGACTTCTACATACTGTACAGAGAATAACGAGGACGGCACGCAGACTGTGCACGACCCCCAGAAGAGCCTGTACACAGGCCCAGCTAGCTGAGAAAGCCGACTGGACTTCTCCGTTCATGTGAATCACTAGAGGGCAACATATGCTCTGCCTTTAATAATCGCAGATCAGGACTGTTTAAAGATTCAGGGGAGTATAAAGATTTAGCAGAGAACAAATTAGTGCAAGTCAGAAAGCGAACAGCTACAATTATAATTTCTGCTAAAGTCATCAGTCTCTGTACTAAACTGTATGACATCATCACTAACCAGTGATAACTAAAATATTTGTATGAAAACCTACTGAGTGGAATCTTAGGATTTTTCTCTTCAATTTTGAAAAGAGAATCAGTGGTCATTGTCAGGAAGTAGCTCCCCTGACTCCTGGCGTTCTCTCAAGGGGGCTGTGGAAAGAGCAAGCCCAGCACCGCCCAGCTGTCCACACTTTCTAGGAGCTCCAGGGGTGATCTTCCTGCCCCTAGTCATGTTCCCACCATCGCCACAGTCCCCGAGGTGAGGCCAAGGGGACCTTGGCCATAAAACCTGCACTGGGCTGGACTTTGAGCCTCTAGAATTGTGAGGGAAATAAACCTCTTTCTCCAGAAGGAGCCCGAGCCAGCTATTTCATTGTAGTGTGAAAGTCTAACACACTTTTTAACTGTCAGGTAATTCTAACCCCATGCTCGTTCCTGCACACACACACCCCGTTTTCAGATTTTACCACAAGTAAAATAACAGTGAGACAAGGAGGCGAGGCTGTATTCATTCTGACTGACGCTGTCACAGATACACATCCCAAACAGTGGCCTAAAAAACCAGAATCTATTTCTCTTCCACCTCACACTCCCAGGGGCAGGGGCACAGGGCTAGAAAGGCAGGGACGTTCACGAGGTGTGGGAGGCCCCCATCTTCTGTTCTTCTACCCATTAGAGCAGAGGTTAGCCAGCGTATTCATTAGAGGGCCAGAGAGAATGTCGTGGGCTGTATCTGTCACAACTCTGCGCTTACAGGGAGATGAATGAGGAATGGGTCTGTTCACATACATTTTGTTTGCTAACCTGGGCGCAAACTATTCACAATAGCCAAGGTACGGAATCAACCGAGTGTCCGTTGGTGGACAGAGAAGCGGTGGTACAGAAACAACGCAATACTAGGCAGCCATACAGAAGAACGCAGCGCTGTCACCTGACGCACAATCTGCACGTTGTCCTCGGCCAGGTGCAGAGAGACACAGTCCACGTGCTCTCACTTCACACGCAAGCTACGATGCTGATGTTGATGCGGCAGAGGCGGAAGTAGACGAGTGTGCGGAGGGGCCGGCAGGAACGGCTGATGGGGCAGGGGTGCTGCCGGTCAGACGGGTAACTTCTAGTCTAATCCAGGAGGCAACGACGGCTGGCAGCGAGGAGCTGTAGCTCGCAGTTTCGCCAGGAGACAGGACTTTGAACGTCCCCAACACAAACAGGCAATCCATGTTTGAGGTGATCGGTCCGCCAGTGCCTTGGTCTGCTCATGACGCACTGTACACATGTACTGCTGGGATGCGATACTGGGCCCTTTAACCACGTACAACTACTTGTCAGCTAAAATCAAAACGTTTTAAAAAGAAGAAATAGACCACAGGCCATGATCTGTTGATTTTCTGTCCTACAGCTGAGCTTCTTAAGCTTAAATGTGCGTTCGGCGGGGCTGAGGATCTCACTGAAATGAGGGCGTGCCCGGGGGTAGTCAGGGCTGGCTGACCAGCTGGGTCCAGCAAGGCCTTGGGCATGGCAGCAGCGCCCCGAGCTCTGCTAGCGGGAGGAGAGGCGGGTGGGGGAGCAGGACCAGGCCTTCGGGACTGTGACCTCGACCTCGCTTCTGCACAGCGGCGCCCTCCTGCGGCCTCTGGCTCGCACCCCACGGCCGTTGAGGGACCCAGACCGCTTCCCCGCTCACCAGGCCGTACCTGCGGCACCGCCGTCCGCTGCCCATCCGATGAGCAGGCACCCGTGCGCCCAGTCCTGGCCGCACCCCGCAGCGTGGCAGCTGCCCCTCTGCTCCAGAGCCCCTCCCCACTCAGCGGCCCCGGCGGATTTTCACATTCTTGCTCACACTGCTGCAGCACTTCGTGTGGAACCCAGGCCCGTCTTGGATGCCCGATGCCTGTGGCCACCTCTTCAGGCTCACCCCCTTCTACTACGGCCAAACTCAAGAGAGCCTACCTGTCCCAGGGCCTTTGCACCTACTGTCTCCTCTGAGAAAGTTCCCATGGATCTTGTCACCGCCACACTCTTTCAAACCTGCCGTGCAAGTTTGGACCTGCTGCCCTCTCCCCCACCTCCATCCCATCCCCCACTTAATTGCACTCACAGCACTCAGCAGTGTTGAAAGTCTGTTTTTTCTTTATTGTCCTGCTTCTGAAATGTGACAGAACATAGAACCTCGTCTCTCATTCTGTGCTGTACCTGTGACCCCACAGGCAGCTCCTAATCCCAAGGAGGCACTCAGTAAATGTAAGTGAAGGAAAACTGCTTCTTCATTGTTTTCCTCTGTGGGCTAAGGATAATCCAATAAAAGTGAAGATTTTTACTGTATGTATAGAGTAAAAGCACACTGATTTTCCTCACGGGGAAAATCAGGGCAGAAAAATAAGACCAACAGTTCAGAGGCAGAACTTGTACCTAGTTTATTCTCCCTAGTGGGAAAGTTTTGCATTTGATCCTGGAAACGCTTTGGGATTTTTTTTTAAATCAACCTGAATTATCTTTATGGTGGTAAAATATATATACAACATGCCACTTTACCTTTTCTGGGGGCACCCAATATATTGCAGCGCTGTGTGACACTCCCTCTTGGACCAGCACATGCCTCACAGATACTCCATCCCCACTCAGCAGCCTCCCTGCCTCCTGTGGGCCTGAGCAAGTACCAGCCTGCTTTCTTTGGGTGGGGCCCTGTGGAATCACACAGTATCTACCTGCTTTGCTCTCTGGTCCAGGTTCCGCTTGACCACGGCACGAAGGGTTATTCCAAGCAGGCACACACAGCAGTCTGCACAAATATCACCTTACTTGAACATGCACTAAAGGCAGAACTAAACATAAAAGTGCACTGTTTTTATTAAAAGTTCAAGGTATTTCCCAAGCGTGCACGTGGCAAGTAGATGGTTCCACCGGAACAGGGACTTCAGAGCCCAGGACAAGTGGAGACAGTCTGGTCTGGCAAAGGCCCGAGCCGTCTGCCCTGCTCCGTGGATGCATGTTCAGGGTGAGCCTGCTCACTGGGAAGGGGTACAACATGCAACCCAAGGCCCGCCTGCTGGTTGTGCCCCGTTTCCGGCCTGGGGGGTGTGGGAAGCACCTGCCATTAGCAGATCTGGGATTAGAGGACAGCACCAGGTGCTGCTTAGCCCCAAGCAGCCAGCATGCTTCAGGGCCAAGAAGCTCCCTCTGGCCTCAGCAGTGTCCAGGTGATTTCTGCCAGGCTGGCCTTTCCTGACCGCTATGCTCAACACTGCCCGGCGTCAGTCTGCCAAGAACCTAGGGAAATGTTTGGATTGCCTGAGCCATGGATCCATCTGCCTGAAGTGCTGGGACCAGAGCCTGGACATGTTCCTTTTGTCAGAGCTCCCCAGGTGGGGCCAATGCTCAGGGAAGAAAAACCCAGCCTCCCAACCCTTACTTCTCTGAACCTCCCTCCTGACGTAACTGGGTGTCTCACAGGCTTCTTGAGTTTTGAAAGCTATAACATGGATACAGAGTCTCTGCCACTGAATTAAAAAATTAAAAAATAGAGCACCCAGATTTCATTAAAAAAATTTATTTTCATATAAAAGTGCCAAAATACTCGCCAACATCATAACCTATCTCAACAACTGGTTTACACTACAAACCAAAACACAAGCCTCTTTACTCACACTGTTTAAAACTCCAGTTCTTTCACAGGTTCCCACAGTAGCTCGGGTCTCTGGACAGTGGGAAGTTTGCATTGCGATTTGCCGCAGTAGTCCATATGTCCAGGTTCATGTAGGCACGAAAGGGGTTAAAGCCGGGGTAGTATTCCTTGCACACGACTGCCTGGTTTTCCATGTGGGTCGCATGTTCTGTGCTGCGACTGTTGGGGCAGCAATTTTCATACGTGTCATTTTGCGGGGCCCAGATGGAACCAAAAAGTCCAGACATTGGAGACAAACTTCGGGTGCTCGGGAGGTAGGGCTGAAGTGTAAATGGAGGGCGAGAGACAGTTACGGGAAAGAAATTTAAAAGATGCTCTAGAAAGGCACTGACAAGGTATCAATCAAAGCGTTAACTATTTTCAACAATATGGGTTGCTGTTACTCCATTTTTCTCTGAAGGAGGATTGTGAAATTCTCATCTAACTGGATAAACTTATTTATAATCTAAGGAAAGACTCACAACCAGATGTCTTTCATATGAAAAAATGTGTGGAGACCCCTGACTGACCTTCCTGGGCATTTTACTTCTCTTGTCACAGATGAAAGGTCAGTGAGCCCGCATAAGGACAGCTGGGTTACAGAGGGCCTCCCTGCCCAAGTTCAGTTTATCCCATCAGTCTCTGCTTAGTATAGTTTGGGGTGATATTTTAATGTTGGGCAGCCACAATGTCTGCAAGCCCCCTACCAAGTGACCACACATTAGGTTCCTCCAGAGGCGGCCAGCCCAGGCCTCTGCTGGACCCAACACTGGCTGGCTGGAACACAACACTAAAGCTGAGGCCAGAGTCAGACAAGGAGCAAGCAACCTGCAGCGCACGAGGAGCAATACCTACCGGCGAGCTGACGAGGCCATCGTGTTCCCAGGCGGCAGGTGCACTGGGTTCTGTGTTCCAGGCAGACTGAGGGTTGTGATCAATAAGGTCGGTTCGAACTGCAGGACAGGGGAACCCATTAGGGTAATTCATATTTTCTACAAAGAGACAACATAGGTTGACATTTTCATGGAGAAAAAATCTTATTCTCTCACTCTGGAGGAAAGCTTTCTCTCAAACAAAATAGTGTGAAAGGCCGAACTATGCAGACAAGTGAAAGACATGAAACACCTCACTTCATGTGTACCAGATAGGTTGTTTCACTGCATCTCTGGGTCACAACTGAGACACTCCACAGGGACCCTTCAGTGAGCAAAGTCCTCCTCGGCTGGTTTTCCTGTAGTTGATTATTTGATGGGACTCTCCCTAGTACACAAAGTGCACTTAAAACACTACTATTAATTGGATAGTGTAGATTCCTACCAGCCCTTGTTTTTCCCCTCTGAACTCAGAGTCTTACATATGTGAGGCAAATGCTCTACCACTAAACTCCACTAAAAATGTGGCTCATTAAGAAAAATCATGTCAGACTCAGTCACTTGCATATGTATGATAGGACTCAAGACAGCAGTGGGGAACCTCGCACTCCTCAGATGATTAAGATAAACACAGAGCCCCCCACTCCTAGGGCTAAGCTACCAGAGCACCCCTTCCAATGAACAGAGGACAAGCCAGGTAAGAATGCCACCCGACGCAGGACACAGTATGTTCCTCCATTCCCAGCAAAGGCCGCTCTGCTACTCGAGCACAGCTGGCCTATAATCTACAGTGAGAGCAAGTTCCAGTCAGCTGGGGAAATCTCTCGCTCACTTATTGAGTATGACAGATGCTTGTACCTGTCCACAACTCCCCTCCGCATTTCTTTCTTTCCTTCTACAGCACCATGCCCCAGGGCTGCAAGGGTCAGGTCTGTGTTGTTTTTTTTTTGTTTTTTTTTTTTGCGGTACTGGGGATCGAACTCAGGGCCCTGCGCTTGCTAGGCAGGCGCTTATTCCACTGAGCTATATCCCCAGCCCCCTAAGGGTCAGGTCAAGAACAAGTCAGCAAATGTTTCTATTTCAGATGGGATTTGTCTGCCTAAAATCACCTGCAAGCAACTGAATCCCAGCCTCTATCCATGGACAACCCGCCCTGTTCAAGGTACCTCATTTGGGAGTCTAGAGAGAACAAGGGTTTATGCAGAAGCCCCCTAAATGAAGGGCTTTTGCGAGGGCCATATAAAACTACACATGGCAGGCGTGCACACTGGATCTGTGTGAACTCACTGACTAGCCCAGTGCCTATGTGACCACTCTCTGTCCTTCTGTGGGAAGCCACACTCCTCCTACCTTGACTTGAGAATACAAGAATGGCAGTGGGGCTGTTGCAGCAGATTTTACCTTCTGGAAAGGCATTATAGTTGTTCAGTTCCAGCGGGCAGTACACACTGGGAAACTGGCCTTCGCAAGTTGCACCCCAATCAATGAAACTGCTACCAAAAAAATGAGAGGTTTACTTTCAGACACAAGATGCCAAGAAATGGTATAAAGGAGGAGGAAACACTTTTATTGGAGAACATGCTAGTCATCCCCAATTCTCCAACTGAGGAAAATAAAATATATACTTTCTCCAGTTGTAGAATCAAACAATAGGGAAATGCTTATCACCAACGCCATTCCATCTGCAAGACAGATGGCTTGGGTGAGGCGCAGGCTTCCCTTGTGACTTCTGAACACAGGCTCTGAGGCAGGGCTTCAGGAGCACAGCAGTCCAGGCTGGAGTGCCCAGGAGCCTCAGCAGCCTCGGAAAGAACTCAGCCATGCCCACAAGGAACAGAACGTGCACCTTGCACACAGAGCACAGTCAGCACTCAGCACAGGGAGTCCCACCTCGAGGCCGTGCTGACCACTACTGCAAGCTGGATTTTCATTTGAGAAGTGAGACACCAACATCGTTCCAATACCCTGAATCCTCACAATACTTGGGAATGGATTCTGGTAAAAGACACCAATGTTTTCTGGAGGTTCTCTAATTGAGTGAAAGATCAGTACCAATGGTGACTGTAAGAAGCCACCCTCTGTAAGTATTTTTGAGGCTCAAACTCTCTGATCTTGTGAATTTTTTAATGTGTTCAAGCATGGTACCACAGACAAAGGTAATTTTTTGCTCTGCTGAGTGGGGGATTGTGGTTTTTTTCAAATTTGCTACATGTCTGAGTTTTTTTAAAAAGAATACAATGACAGGGTCAGGAGATTTGTAACTTTTACTTCATATATCTCTCAATGCCTGTTTTGTTATTTTCTAAACATCACAATGCAACCCCAAAATGCAAAAGAAAACATACAGCTAAAGCAGCAGCCTGGTCTTAAGATGTGTAAGGACAACCCAGCAAGCTTCATGCAAAGGCAATGATAAGCCTTGAGGCCAAGCAAGGCGCTCAACTGGCCCACAAAGCCCTACCTGTTAGGGACCGGGGCAGGCTCCTCAATCACCCCAGGCACGCTGTTCTCCAAGGTGCAGCTCAAGCTGCTTGTCACACACAGTGGCTGGGGTGGCCACAGGTCTCCAGGGGAGAGAATAAGACCTGGGGAGAGAATAAGGCCTCTCAATTCACCTTCGTCACAACTCGGCCTCAGCTCCCCACCTGCAATGCACAGCTCAGCTTCTCTGCCTTCAGAAGGTACCCTCCTGGCAGTACTTATCCATGCCAACAAATTCAGCCCTGTGCTGCACCTCTCAGGATGTTATCTCAGGATGAGAGGCTGAAATGAGGCATACTGCTTTGATCTTCACTGCAGGTCACACTCTGATCTGGATGACAAGAGCATGTACTCGGCATGAGGGCCCACTTTCCACAGATTTCAGAGACATAGCAGGAAATAGGGATGCTCAAGTGAACAGGGGAAGGCAACAAAACAAAGACGCACACCACAGCCGAGTCTACATGCTGCAACGGAGAACATAGTTGAAGCCTTGCTGAGGAACCCCCCCACTGAAGACGCAACTGAGAACAGAGAGAGCGATGTGGGCAACCCAGGGTCTTCTGTCCCCCTGCTCCAAGCTGTCTTCATGTCTCACCTGCTGTATCACAGAAACTTCCCATCAGGTCTCTGGGCTCTGTCCCCACCCCATCCCATCATCTATATTTAACATGGGAGCCACAGAGACTGGGTTAAACATATGTCACATCGCATCACTGTCAAGAAATGGGATGCCGCTGCCATTTCTAGTTACAAGTTAGCCTGCTACCAGTTCCTCCAAGCCTACAGAGGAGTATAGACTTCTTGGTCAGAAACAAAAGACTTTCAGCATGGCAAGTGGCATGCACAACAGCATGTTTACACTTCTCCCTGCTCCTGCTGCATGGGTGCAACAGAGAGGACAGGAACCCTGTCGGGCATCTCCTACCAGTTCCTGAAATGGACTTGGCAGGAAAGAACCCCTGCATAATACAGGAGACAAAGGCCAAGGCAAAGAGAGGCAGGAGAGGAGAGTGAAGGAGAGGAAAGAGGTCTGACAGCAACCTCCAGTTGGAGCACCAGCACCAGAGTGTTCTTCTGATCACTACCTCTGCACTCTAAGGCCCCCTTCTTCCCCACCAGGGAAATCCGGGGAGCTCAGCTGTTGATCTTAGCCCTGGGGCAGGCATGATCCGGGGTTAACAGGTTCTCATGACAAGGTGAGCTGGAACGGCAAAGGCAAGGTGCTTGGGCAACCTGGGTGTGGCCTGCTTTCCAGCTGGCCCTCAATGCTCCTGGACCACACCTGGCCTCTCTGCTGTCACTTCTGACTAAGGGAGCTGAAGTGTGGTGGAGTCTTCTGCAAAGGCTCTGGCTGTCCCGGGCCTCAGGGACCAAGTACCATGCCTCGGGGGCGGGTAGGGGGTTCAGCATCATCCGGAAGAGGCACTGTCCTAGGGCTTCCAAGTGTGGCTGGGAGAAGGGCCCCTGGCTGTCTCATCACAAACTCCCCAGCTGCAAAGCAGCCCAGAGCAGCAGGTAGGTGCCCACCAAGAGGAACCAGCTCACCTTTCTCTTCCTTGACACCTGTGGGCTCAGCAGGATGGCTGGGGCAGGAGGGCTCTGCATACGGAGGGAGGTGAATCACATCTCTGAGGAAAGTGAGCAGAGGGGGACTGTGACACTTCTGTGCAGGACATGCGTGTACACAAACGCACCCAATCAGTTTTTACATGAATTCCTCCCAAGATGTATACAGAAATTAGAGGCATAAAGGTACACAGCCAGAAAACAGGATATTAAACTTCTAAGATTCAGGAAAGCCTTGCTTTGTAAAAGACAGTAACAAAAAATTTAACCAAGATTGTAAGGTAGTTTTACAGTTTAAAAACTGCCTACCATCAGGCATCAGAGATTCAGAATCCCTAGTTTTTATGTTCTACCTCTAACAAAAGGTTCATAAAGAGCTTTCCTTGTCTGCTAGCCAAGTTTCCTTGTTGGCAAACTCACCCATCTATTCTCCTCCTCCCGTCTTTTCATAAGGAGGCAGGCTCCAAAAACACACCTGCCACTCTGCAGCACTGTCCACCCCTTGCTTATCCCACTGTCTTCTCACACACAGGGCCCTCCACATCCATGGGCTCTGCATCTGGCGACTCAATCAACCATGCACTGAAAATATTCACAAGGGGAAAACGTATGTGGCTGCTGCCGAAGATGATGCCGGTGAGGCTGGGACAGGGAAGCCTTAGTAAACTTGTGTAGTTGATGTTCCTTTTCACTCTTCCCTAAACAACCTGACCTAAGGCCTGTGCAGCACTTACACTGTGTCAGGGATTGTAAGTAATCCAGAGATGAGTGCACAGGAAGATGTGCATCAGCTACACCCAACTACAGCACCATTTTAGGGATGTGCTGAGTGTCGGGATTCTGGTGCTGTCCTGGAGCCCATCCCTTGTGAGTACCAGGGACAGAAGTACTTGCTTACTTTGTCCAGTGCTGTGGAAAGCATCATAAAGTTATAAATGTGTGAATTTTTACCAGGTGCTCATAAATTTTCTGAATCAACAATGGTCAATTTCAAGTCCTAGCAAAGGGTATATGATTTACACTGTCATAGTAACTACTGCAGTTTTCTTTCTACTTTCAGAAATAACATTTTCTAAATATATCACTGAGATGATAGAGGGACCAAGCATATCCATGTAAACTATGCTTCCTTGGCAGGATCATGTCTTCTGAATTGCTAATATAACTAAATTTTACTTTCCTGCATCCCTAAAAGGTTTTGCATTGTGATGTGCAGAACGAAGCACTGAGAAGAGGCGTGCTGATGGAGAAGGCAGTGTGCACAAGGTCACATAAGGGCAGGGGTTAGGAGCTTACGTGGGGTTGCAGGTGTGATGAGGAAGGCTCAGGGGGAGAGGAGTTCCAGAAGGAAAATCATTTTGGGAAACGTTGTCTCCTGCATTACAAAAAATTACAAGTTTTTTTTTAAAAAATGAAACAGATTCAAATGCATATATTCTGTAGTAAGATGCACTGATTACTAGTAGTATTGATCCCAATGAATAACTTAGTTTACATTTTAAACTAATATTCACAGTCATTGAGTTTTTTAAGTCTTATCTTTTCATTGAAAAAAATCAGTAAGTTTTGAATTTTGGACTAATAATATATCACGTTGTGGAGAAGAGTTAAAACCATCAATATTATGTAACTTTTTAATAAAACCTTTTTCCTGATAAAAGAAATATAGCTGTATGGTTACAGTGCTCACTCCTTTATAAAGGTAACATACCTCTATTGTAGGAAATCTATAAAAAGAAGCCAAAGTCTGAAGAAAAATTATAAATTCCCTAGCATATTATCACCATGAACACTTATGCACTGCCTTAACAACTTTTATATATATCTATATGTAAAAAATTAGCACCATACTCCATATATACTTTGCCTTTTTGGTCTTTTACACCACTGATTATATTGAGGACATCTCCCTACAATTATGTCATCTTTGAACGCAACTTACAGACTGCATACTACACCACTGCCCACCAACACCATTACAAACATTTATCGTTCAGCTCATATTGCCCTTACCCTCTCCAAACAAAAGCTGCACTCGTACTTTTCTTTGCTGTCATGTACTGACTATAGAAAGTCTCATGCTAACACTGTCAGGCAAGTCCTCAGTCTCCAGTGGTAAATGGAACTGTGTGAACTATAAGCTGTGGAAGAGAGATCTCCCATGGCCAAGGAAAGTATTCCCACTACTACCAAACAAGACGCTGAGTCCACCCTTCACCTAAGTCCCTGCATTTCTGGAAACAGGTGAGATTGGAGGGACTGTATCAGGGATTATAAGTAAGGAGGGACTGGTCTGTCCCTTGGACCTTCAGAGAATCTGGTCTTTTTGTGTATAAAGCAGTGTACCTAGCAATAAACAGATACATGGTGTGTACCAGTGGTATTAAAAATTATGGAGGCCATTAGGAAAACTACCTGAAAGGCTGGGGTGGACATGTGAGGAACCCAGTGCTGAGGTGCACTAGGCAGAACCCTGGGCAGCCTCCCTAGGACTGCTTTACAGTGACAATAGACTGGGCTCCTGGACAAGCCTCCTGCACCGGGAGGCTGTGGTGTGTGCAGGTCTTGTTGAGCAAAGGGGGCAGAGATGGTGACACATTGTGCTGGGAAGAGAGGCCCAAGCCCGAGCTGCTGCTCAGCAGGCCATACACCTCGCTCAGCCCACACCTGAGACACGAGCAGAGATACTGTGCACCTTCTTACAGGCTCCTGGGCACTGTGGGAGTGACCTGATGAGTGCAAGGGTCACAAGATGTGACCGACTGAACCTAAAGGCCTTCCCCCTTCAGGAAGGCTATAAGTTTACTATGCTGAAAATCAGTCAAAAGGAATGAACTCATTTTTGTACAACAGCTATAAAAAGCAATACTGAGTGAAAAAAGCAAGACAGAGAATGTTGGGCCGGGGATATAGCTCAGATGCATAAACACCTGCCTTGGCAAGCACAAGGTCCTGAGTTTGATTTCCAGTACAAAAAAAAAAAAAAGGCAGAGAATATTAAAGTGGGATTCATTTATATAAGTTAAAAATAAGCAATTCTATGTTCTGCTGATGGATATATAAATGTAAATTTTAAAATGGACTAAGTATAAAATACAATGGACTAAGTATACACCACATTCATGACAGCAGTGATTCAGAGAGAGGAAGTAAGCCTATTATGATAAAGTTTTTTTCCTTACAAAACAAAAAATACCTAGAACAAATTGTAAATCAATTAATTCTGGATAGAAACATGCAAGCTTCTCTCATCTCTCCTACATCATTCAATTTCTCAAAAATAAGGGGGCCAACGCTCACAGCAGCAATACTCCCCAAAGCTAGAAGGCAGCAGCAACCCAAGTATCCATCAATTAACAAGCAAACAAAACAAGGACGAAGGCAGATCATGGCGTATTATACAGTCATCAAACACGCCGACACACGCATGAGGACATTATGCTGAGCGGAACAAGCCAGTCGCAGGGAAAGGCAATCATGCACATGACTCCACTTATATGAGATTGTGAAGTGCTCAAGGTCACAGGGACAAGTGCGGGAGAGAGGCGCAGCAGGGGCTCTGGGCCCAGGGCTGGGGGCTGAATGGAGAATCTTTATTTAGTAGGGACAGTTTGGGCTTGGACAAGTACAGTGTCCCAGAGACGGGTGGAATGATGGCCGCACTGCAGTACAGATTCACTTAATATCACAGCACTACATCCTTAAAAGTGGCTGAGCTAATACAATTTTGGGCATAGATATTTTACCACAGTAAGAACAAATGCACACACACAAAGCTCTTTCAGAGCTGAGTCCAAGACAGACACTGAGTACTAGTAACAATGATTAGCAGGAAAAGAAGAGCAAGAGAGGAAAGAGAGAGTAAGTGAAATGCACAGCGAAGCCACCCAGTTGCAGCCCTGTCCTATAGGCAGGTCTGGAGGGTGTCCTGGGCAGGCGAGAGCACTCACTGGACAGCAGGAAGAGCTGAGAGTCCACCACGGGCTTCCGGTCACTGTCAGAGCTACCGCTGCTGCTCCAGCTGCCCCAGCTGCCCCGGCTGGCACGCACACTGCACGAGGAGCTTCCGTAGTCTGAGCTGGTGTCAGAGTAAAACTTGTCGGCACACTGCTTCTCAGGCTTCTGGTGGTAATCTTCTGAAGGGGGTCAGAGAGATACAGTGAGGCAGTGTCAGCCTGGTTCCACTGCTGACAGACAGAGGTAGGATCAGGAAGACAGCCAGGGTTGGGTCAGCTTTAGAACCTGCCACTGGAGCTCAGAGAGCAGGAAAACCAAAGACGTTCACTGACACCTGCCATGGGACCTTCAGAAACAGCAGGGTGTGGGCCGAGCCTACTCTGCCTACAGATGATCAATTAAACTTGTCTGGGGCTAAGGTAGTCAATGTCAAGTAGAATCTCAATCTAAAAATGGTCATAGGGGCTGGGGACATGGCTCAGTAGTAGACAATTCTCCAGCATGCATAGGGCCCTGGGCTCAATACCCAACACCAAAAACTAAAATGAAGACAGCTCTAGAAATAACAAGTACTTCTAGTGAGAAAACTGAGGCTACTTTAATGGACCAGAGATTTAATTTCTACCTCTCTTTATTAAGCTGTCCATTACAAGTCAAAATATTACCGACGTGTGAGGGAAAAAACGTCAAAAAGACCAGAAAACAATAGCAATGCACGGGGATGAAAGAGAGAAGATGGAGACAGCTGTGGCCGTGGACGCGTGTCCGGGCAGAGCAAGGGTGGGCTAGGAGGACCACAGACTCCCCGCTACCCTGTGCTAACGCCTCAGGCCCGCTAGCCCCACTCTCCTCCATCCTGCCTGGGCCAGCGGCAGGTGCCCTCTGGGCCATGCTCCAGGACACCGCCAGCTGTCCCCAGATGGGGCCGTGACTTGGCTCTGTAGAAACTACCAGGCTCAAAGCTGGGGTGGCACTGTCTCACCGGGCTAGACAAAGTATCCCATTTCTTTGGCAACATGCACGAGAATGGTCAGATTTCAGCAGGATTCTGGTAACAACTAAGGCCTGCCCAGACTCAAAAAGAATCTTAGCTTTCTGGTCTCACCCTGACAGCTTTCCATAGGCCAAGTTGCTAGTAAAGTGACCATGGAGATGGTATCCTCTGCACACGGGCCACCTCCTCTTGCAAACAGACATCATCCCCTCCTAAGCTCCACGCTGTCACATACCTGCCTCTGTCTCTGCATCGCGTGAGCTGTTTGCAGTCACTAAATCTGCTTTACAAATCTCCCCGGTGTTTTCCTGCATACACCAGCTTCTTACATCGATGTCTCCACTCAGCTCAGACCTCTCAAAGTCACTGCACACAAGCTTTAGTTCACTCTGTTCAGAAGGCCTGGAGGAGCCATAAAAATATATAGTGATTTTTAAAAATTATATGTTATCACAAGCAACAAGTATGTCCTGCCACGCAGGTGAAAATACGAATCCTGGGCCAGCTGAGGCCGCCTCTGTTGGATCTGGTGGAGGGCTACGACGAGCGAGGGCCAGCAATAAGACGGAGACTCAGGGCCAGGCGTGGCGGAGCACACCTGTGATCCCAGCACTCAGGACACTGGAGGATCGTTGTGAGTTCAAGACCAGCCTGGGCTGCAAAGTGAGCCGAGGCCAGCCTGAACTACACTGTGAGACCCTGTCTGAAAAAGACTCAGGCATGGGGTAGGTGTGGCTCAGGGGTAGACTTTGTGATTAGCATGCATGCGGCCCAGGGTTCCCTCCCTAGCACCTCCACCAATGAGAACCCTACTGCTATTCTGGAACATAAATTACATTAGAATTCTTTAATCTATTTTCATATTTTAGGGTGAAGAAGGATTCCACAAAGGCACTCAAAGTCAGCTGCTAAGTAGCAGGTTCAGGACCGGCATCCAGGACTTCACAAATGAGCCTGCTCCTCGCCATCTCACAGAAGGTACTGACTGCTAAACATGTCTTCATTCAAACATTTGCTGAATGACTACTATGGTCTATATACTATCAGGAAAGCTATAGTGGCTACAAGGAAAACAGAAGAATTCTTCTCCTCAAGGATGTTCAAGCTACATAAACTTCTCCTACCAGACTACGAACTTCTTCAGGGAAGATTTATAACACAAGTTTGGAAACAGCAACATAGAAATGTGGAGAATGCTCTGGGAGTAAGCAACAATCCTGTCCAATTTCAGTATTAAGCTTCGGGTAGTAGGATGTAGGTAACAGGATCAAATATCTGAGATGTAGCAAACCATTTCCCTGGTTTACAAATTTTTGCCACCTCTGATGAGGGTACAAAGAATTTGTGGGTGGGAACAAGACAATTCAACAACTACCACCTACTTCTTAAGCACCATGTCCTCAAAATATTGTTAAGTCGTTACAGAATATCTGGAAGTTATTTTCTTAACA
Source organism: Dinomys branickii (assembly GCA_004027595.1). Lineage (NCBI taxonomy): Eukaryota > Metazoa > Chordata > Mammalia > Rodentia > Dinomyidae > Dinomys > Dinomys branickii. Next base: position 64,824 of record PVLD010004396.1, read on the forward strand.
ATTCAACTATTTCTTCAGCACCTCAGAAAACTGCTTTTAAAAATGTACCCTAATATTTCATTGGTAAAACTGCATTCTTCTTTTATCTTTCTATATGCTCATATTCAGGAAAATGGAATTCTTTAAAATGATCTCACAGTCATGTTTATGAAGATATATGTTAAAAAAATGCAGCAAGGTCTGACTTTTCCTTTCTATAAAATACTGCAGCTTTCAAATAATTTAGTCCAAATAATGTACTCTTCAATGCAGAAAACGATCCCTCAGTAATGACTTTGGTGTCATCAGTGAATTAATAAGGTAAGTTTAGTCTCTCACATTTGCATTCTGCTGGCTGATCCATGTGAGCTCAGTGTAGGAAGAGCTTGAGAGCCACTCAGAGCTCTGCCTGTCACCCAAGAATGCACATGGGACCCCTCGGGGAGCGGTGCCATGCAATCTGCATGAACAATGGATTCCAAGCCTCTCTGGGGTCTGGGGACAGGCACAAAAACAGCATCACAGCGCAGGCCCCTTCCCACAGCTCGACTCAGCAGGGTGGGGTGCTACCCATACCTTGAGGACTGCCAGAGAAAAACTCAGTGGAAATCCACTCAAATACCTAGCTGAGCTCACAAGAAAGGAAAATCTGAGAACACAGAAAAAAAAGCTGAGCTGGGAGGACAGAAAGACTCCTAGGGGGGAAGTAGGTCTTCATGCCCACTCACAGGCAGCTGTGAATAGAGAAGCCAGGGCATGGAACTGAGAGGCCCAGCAGGGGCAGTCTCAGGGTGAGGGAGAATCAGAAGGGCTCACCCCAGGCCTGGAGACATCAAGGCAAGGGAGCAGTTCTCTGTCAGGCTCCTGTCCGTCCAGTGTGCAGTGTGGCAAGGTTCATGTAAGAAATCAGAGAAGCAAGACCACACACACTGTGTGGATCTGGAGTCATAGTGCAGGCACACACACTACTGACCCGATGAAGAAAAAACAATCCTCAAGGTAAGAAATGTGTATCAGATTAGATTCAGGAGGCTATTTCCTTTATTTGTGGGAGTAAAGGATTCCCCAAAATACCACATAGCTCCTTCATCTTATAGACAAGAAGACAAACCCTCAGGGGGACTTCACACCTCGAGGAAGCCAGTTCCCAAAGCACAAGGCCAAACTGCCTGGGTCCCATCCCAGCTTGGCCCTCACCAGCCACACACTTCACAAACCCACACTGTGGTGTCCTGCTCCCTTGGCTGAGAAGCCTCTTCCCTAGAACTGAGAAGGGCACAGAGCTGGTCCCACTCTCGCTCACTGTCCCCCGCCCAGGTGGCCCAGAAGGTTGGGGACCATGCTGGGGAGGGGGACGGAGGCCTGCCCACCCTTGGGCTCTCTGCAGCACTGGCAGCACAGGCAGAATAGCGGCCTGGACACAGAGGAATGGCATAGGCTTTTCCCCTAAAGCTTTAAAGTGTTTTTGAGAAAACATGTAAATTTTACAAATATGTTTCAATCTCAAAAGAGTACATTACACTCTATTATCTATCTGACTTATACAAATAAAAGGTAACAGTGAAATGAAAGATTTTAAAGTGACAAACTAGATGAGAACTGTACAGGAAAACATGACATACCTCGAGACCTGAGCAATCCCCCTTTTCTTGTTTTTTCTACATGTTCGATTTTTATTCCAATTTAGATTTTGTACATTTCCTTCCCTTTTCTCTTGAGGCTTCTTCTTCCCGTAAGGATCTTCTTGCTAAAGAGGAAAAAAGTTGAGTGGTTTAAAGTGACCCAAGCTGAAGAAGAACCTATGACTGTTTTTGTTTTCTTAACTTCTGAAGACCAATTCCATCTGTGTTCCAAACATCCCAGCACTGGCGAAAACTAAGACATATTGTTTCTCAATCCTTAGTTTGTTTTCATTTCCCTACTTCCCTCAAGTTCCTCAGAAAGGGAAGAAAAAACCTACTGTTGGCTATAAAATTCCTAAGGGACTAAAGAGGAAAAACATCTGCTAGCAATTTGCAGCCGGCCTGCTATTGGCTTTAGTAGCAGTAACCCGCCTGCCTCCACCTGCTCATGTGCTATGTGCAGTTCCTACAAAGTACTGTGAGAAGCAGTGGATTACAACCCCACCAAGGAGTCAGCTGTGTATCTGTTTTTGTTTGTTTATAGATGACTTCAGGAGAGTAGTCAGATCTCCAAAGAATGCTCCAAACTACTTTAAGCTTCACAAGTTAATAAAGCAGGACCATGTTTCATATTTTCCAAATGTGGTTCTGAAAAACTTTGTTTCATACATATCAAATGATATATAATATACATAGTAAATGTGTATTTATTTTTTACTTGCACTTTTTCGTCTTTTCAATGTCGGGGTGGTCTTCTATCAGGCAGGGGAGAGCTTTCCCTTCCTCTCACATGTGAAAGCAGGTCAAGTCTTTCCCATCTTTTATCACCTACTCTCTCTTCCCCCTGCCCCCCCCCGCAACCACTTAAAGGAGAGCCACCATCAGCAGGTGGGAGTGGTAGGAGCTCACACACCGAGATTCCAGAGCTTAAAAAAGCGTATTATATGGTCCTTCGGGAAGAAACTGCCTGTCATCTAGAGGCTTCGCAAGGACAGGGACCTCAGGTGACAGAGGTAGATCCCCTGGCCCACCAGTCCTCTTGTCATTTACCCTTACAATGCATAGTTCATGGAAAGCAAAAACTGCCCTTTCAAGAGGGCTGATGCAAAAATCAGGACAGGGATAAAGGAAGCTGTAGGATATACTTAGCTTAACACACAGACTTGTAAATTCCGTTTTTCAACCTACATCACTTCTGTCCTATGTCTGGGATATCAAAATCCTAGAAACACATTAAAATTTTAACTGTACATATGGTGAAACTAAAGGATTTGTGCTTTCACTTTTAGGCTCTTTTAAGTTTTCCCCCTAGGTATTTGATTCTAAGGGTATTCAAAAAAAAAGTGACATAAATTGCTGGGCATAGTAGTGCCTGTAATCCCAGTATTCTGTATTCATTCAAGGACTTTGCTGTCTGTCCCATAGAGGTCATATACTTGACCCTCTATGCACTTTGTGTATGTGGGCATTGCCCCTTTCCCCAACCCACCTTGTCTGCTCAAAAGCTATCAAAGGCTTGTCAACACAAGTTCTTGAGCCTTTCTGGCTCTCCAGGGTCAGGCACAAATAAAGGATCAGTCTCTAAGTGGGGTCAGAAAACTGTGAACTGGTCATCAGCCATTCTGACCCTTGACTTCTCCCTATCAAGATGGTTGGAACTGTCAGCCTGTGCAACCAAGAAGGTAAAATACATTTAGGACAACCGAGAGGCAGGACGTGGAAGTCAGAAGCTTCACAGAATTCTCAGATGATCAAAAAGGAACAGGTGTGTGGACAAGCTGGACTGACAGCCATGAGTGGAAGGACTGAGATTCAAAGTCTGAGAGCCACACAGTGGGGATGGGATGAAGGTATAGACAAAAAAGCAAAGAGAAGACACAATGAGGAAGGAAAAATTAGCAACAGCCTCTTCCTTTGGGAGGTTAGCACTACATCCAGAGCAACTGGCAGAGAAGAGGGCTCTGGCAGAATCACGGGGGCATCAGGAGGCAGTAGGTGGAAGGGGACAAAGGACCAAACTAGAGACCCAAAGCAAGAGACCTGTCAAGAAACATGAGGAAGAGTGAGGAAAGCTGACTGCTTCTGGTAGAGGGGCTCACACGGGAAGCCAAGGTGGACCAAGAAACAGAGGAGAGCCACACGGAGAGGCTATCAAGAACAGTCTCCACAGCCACACCAGGCCCCTGCTCACTGCCCGCGAGAGTGAAATGAGCTGGCAGCTGGAGGGCCGGCCCTGTGGACTCTCCCTGTCACCACCACTGCCGAGCCATGAACAGGTTGCCTGACAGCCTCTGCTTTGCCTGACAAATGACAATGGAATGACGTCAGGGTAGAGAAAGAGATAACGACAATACAAGCAAAGGAAGAAATTGAGGAAGAAAAACCACAGTTCAATGGGACAAAGGCTTTCTTAAAAGCCACAATAAGAAGGAAAAGTAAATAAAAATAAAAGGGAAAGGGCAAACTTAGAAAAACTGACACAAAGTATTTAATGGACAAAGAATTAATGCCTTACCATACAAAGCATTCTCACAGAAAAGAGAAAAACCCAATAATACTTAACAGAAAAATAGGCAAAGGACATGAAATACAAATTCACAGAAGAAGCAGAAAAGACAAAATACCATAACAAATTCATCCAGTATATGTCATAATAAAATCATATTATTTTAAAAAGGCAAATTACAGACTAGCTTGTATTTTGTTTTTCCATTTTTGTTTTAGAAAACACAAATGAGTTTATAATGCATGTCTACATTTGCAAATACCAGACAGAGGTTGGGAAAGCAGGATTCTGCAATAGTGACTGCCTCTGCTTGGACATTTACTTATTAATTCACATAATGATTACATTCATCATTTGCACATGTTATTTCTTAATTTATAGCATTTATTTTCAGTGGTAGGATTATGGATAGAAGATTCAACTTTTTATAACTTTACCCAAAAAAAAGGAAAGTATTTGTCTTTCCCTAGTGAGATACAAACTAAAACAACAACCAAAACACAACTGCTTGAGGCTACAGGTGTGGTTCAGGGGTAGAGCGTGTGCTTAGTGTGCCCATCATCAAAACAAACAAAACCAACTACTTCCCATCCTCAGCAAGGTTTTGTTAATAGGGGACTGGATATAGCTCAGTGGTACAGCACATGCTTGGTATGTACAAGGTCCTAGGAGAAATCTCCAATCCCACGCACAAAAACAGTTTTGCAAACAACTGATGCTGCTGAGAGGAGAATGAAGCCAGAACATAAATTGGTACTAACATTCTGGAAAGCAATCTGGCAACACCCCTGAGGAATCTAAAAAATCACTACCCTTTCACCTATTTCTTGACATCTATCAACAAAGATCTATCAGGAATACAGGAAAGAGTTATGAGTAAAATAGTTCATCAAAGGGTAAGTTAGTAAAGTAAAAAGTTGGAAACAATTTTAATGTCCGTTTTAGGAGAATGGTTTAAATTACTGTACGGTTAAATGAAGTAATATTATAAAACCACTAAAAATAAAGTTCCCTGTTTTTCAACCACATAAGAAAATCAGATTTATAACTATATAGATACACAGTGATGAGTTATTCTCTTAATCCTTAAGCCAATGAAAACATTTTTTAAAATTTTGCATAGAAAAGAAATAGAATAGAAAATGTAAAGAGTGGTTTACTTTGATGAATCTTTTTTCCCTTCTTTTTATGCCTCTATACTAATCACAAGTTACTTTTCTAAGGGAAAAAAATTGACAGAAAATAAAGAGCCAGAGGTGGGCTGGGTTAAAATTCAATTTATGGGTTCCAAACCTGGGCTTCAACCGTCCTTGCCAATAAATCTAGAGGAATGTTCTCTGTGTGCTATAGACAGATTTACACAATTTTCTAGGCTGCAGTTAGGCCCTAAGAATGTTCAAGAAAAACAAACAGCACTGCACTTGGGAATGTGTTTATTGAGAATGGATTTCTGCAAATGAACAATGAAATGCAAAGTACATTCACGAGACCTTCAGAAACAGTTCTACAAAAAAGGAAGTGAGTCATAAAAGAAGAAAAAATGAATTGACAAGAGGACAGCCTCCACCTCTGCAGCCAGAAACCCACCATGGCTGATGTGGCTGGAGATGACCTTGAGCTGCACAGCCCAGCCTAAGTCCCTCACACTTCTCTGGTGGGCACCCTCTCTGGCAACCCTATGAGGCTGGACAACTAACATCATCCCCCTCTGCAACATGGCTTTGAAAGATGTACAAATGTGCTCATCACATAAGCCAGTAGGGACAAATGTCAAAGATCAGACTCACAGACCAGCAGAGGGAGATCTAACTTAGCCCCAGAGACAAGTGCAGGAACTGCCTGAGCTCCAGGGCCCATGCCCTCAAGGAGCTCAAGGTAAAGATGTCGGGGAAGAGTGCACCAGTGTAGAGGGTTACTCCTGGCCAGGGACCTGGGGAGGACCGGGCCTGGGAGCACAGCTGGGGCAGGAGAACAGTACCTCATACAGCAGAGGAGAGCCAGCACCTGCACTGCTGCTCAGGGCGCTACCAGAGAGCCAGGACCCTGGAGTCAATAGTTCCAATTTGTCCCCCAGAACACAATCTTGGCACTGGTTTCTATTTCACTGCAGGGTGACAGACAAGTCTTCGAACCCCACATCACAGTAACAGCAGGCTAGCTCCCAGCTTTAGGGGCTGGGGCTGTACCTCATTGATAGGGCACCACCCCCAACACAATCACAAAACAAACATAAAAGACAACTCCTAACTTTCTTTATTCTCTCCTATTCCTTCCTATCTCATGTGTGTGCTGACTACTTCTGCTTCTGAGAGCATGTCCTTCCAACTTTTGGCCTCTCTGTGCATCTGCTCTCTGTGCACCGCACCCATATGCAGCTTCCATGAGGCCAAAGGCTCACACTCAGCCTGCAGTCTTCGCCCTGCCTCTGCCTTGGAGAGCCCAGGCCGCCCTGGTTCCAGAGGCAGCCCTCACCCCAAGCTCCAGCCTGACAGCTTCCTCACTGTCTACCACGTTTCTCGTCTCCCCATCCAGCTTTCTGTTTTTGTAGTGGTCATGGTCACACCTGTTACCTCTTTGGTACTGACTTGTCAGCTCTTTACCAACATTGCCTTTCTAAGCATTTCTCAAGGTAACTGTTCAAGTCCTCAACCCTACAGGGTACACTGCTGCAATGGTCCCCACTTTTCAACAGTGCTTTGGAACACATACAAATGTGTTTGTCACATACATCAGAATTCCTCATCTTCTAGTTACCCATGTTTTAAACCTTGGAGTCATCTTTGGTAAATGTCCATGTGAAAACAGGTATTTCTGTTAAGTCCTGATGGGTTTTCTTTTAAAAAGCCTCTCATCCGGTCTTTGTTTTCTTTACCTGTTCTTCCGCCCAAATACAGGCCTTAATAGTACCATAGTTCCTGGCAGAGTAACAGCACCCTTGTTGGAAGACAGCTGGTATTCACTGCTTCCCTCTCACCCTGGCTCCAAAACACTCAAGGCTGACCTTGCAAACCTGATCTCTGAGTTTTTTCTCCATGAACCTACACATATACAAGAATGGAAGGGGAGGTGATGGGAATAATTTATAACACTGGAATTATCATTTTTTAAATAAAAATTTAGGATGCAGTTTTATATGAACATAATGTAAGAAAAGGAAACAAGTCAAAGGAACTGCCAACTTTCAAAGCAGTTTCTTCTACACACAATATATTGGCTCCTTAAAGATCTCTCTAAAGTTATTTCTAAAAAAACTATAAAAAGTATTTAAAGTTACCACCCTTTTAAACTACAGGTTTGAATTTATATATTACCTATCAAGAAGGAATAAAATTAAAAACTTGTTCTCACCTTCTTCTCTATTGTGCTTCCTGTGTTTTGCAGACATTGCTACCTTTACATTGTTTATATTTGCAGTCTTTTCTTTGGTGATAGCTGCCAACTGTTTCATCTTAGCTCTGTACATAAAATGGATGGAAACCTCAACAACAGGCCTCTATCACAGCTTCTTCAATCCTGAGTACTTTTGTTTCTGTCTTGGCTGGGAGCTCAATTTTATTAATTTGACTTTTCAAGTAAGGCTCATGAGTTGTTTCATTTGCCTTTTGCCTCTGTACTTGAGTTTAAATTTGGCTGCACAGAATATTCTTTGATCATTTTTTCATTCCTCAAAGACACTGTTCCACTGTGCTCTTGCCTTTCATGTTCCTATGGAGATACATGAGGCGAGCTTCAGCTGTATCTCTTCATCGGCCTGCCTGCCCAGCTTTATGCTTCAGGCCCAATTAATGTAAATAGGATGTACCTATGTATAAAACACAACTCTCCAAGAGTATACCCCAGAAAATGGATCCTAGCAACAACCAGATAAAGGAGACCATGGTCTGGTTCTACTCCAGCATTGTTACCTAAGGGTTAACTCCATTTGCTTGAGAATGGTTTTGCTAGGGAGTAAAAGCTAGCTAGTCCTAAAACTTATTTTAGTAGTTAAAAGATAAATAAAACTTTCTGAAAAACACATCACATTTACTACTATGAATTCAAATGCAGGGCTGGGGAGATAGCTCAGTGGAATAAACGCCTGCCTGGCAAGCTCAAGGTCTTGAGTTCGAGCCCCAGTACTGCAAAAAAAATATAAATAAATAAAAATAAAGGCTATTAAAAAAAAATTCAAATGCATTTAAAAGAAATGGACTTATTACATAGAAATTTGTATTCTAAACCCTAAATATGGATTATGTTTTTAATATGTGAGGAAAGAAGATACAGACCTCCACTGAAGATATGTCCTGTTTCTCAGAATATATGTCTTCTTTAGAAGCTTTGTGAATCTTCTTTTCTGAAGAAGACTTTGTGTCAACCTTTTTCAAAGTTTCACAACTGTCTACTTCATTCTTGACAGGCACTTGCTGGTTATTTCCTTGAATAAATAAAAACAATTAAATTTCTAGCTAATTTTTTCCACTCATATTCCCTATAATTAAACTTCTTTTGCATTCCAAACAGTCTCACTTGAGATTTAGGCTTAAGGATTATTTTTGACATCCACAGTGCTCCAGTACTTTATTTTATTTACAGGTAAAAATGCACTTAAAAAGAGGTCAGGCAAAAAGGTTGGTGCGAGGGCACCAATATTCACTGCAGCATCAGTCTTCATGACAGCCCACAGGGGAACCGCAAGTGCCCACTGATGGATGAATGGATAAACAATGCAGGAACACCACTCAGCCTGCCTCACTGCGTAACAATGTACATACACTTAACCCTACTGAACTGCACACTGAGAACAGTGGAGCTTTTAAAAAAATGAATGAAATCCCGATATATGCTCCCACATGGATGAACCTTGAAGACATTATGCTGAGTGAAATAAACCAGACACAAAAGCACTAATATTTTGTGACTCCACTTGTACGAGGGACCTAGTGCAGTCCATTGAAAGAGACAGGCAGTAGAATGAGGTTCCCAGGGTTGGAGAAGTGAGTGACAGGTTTGTATCAGCATAGAGTTGCTGACTGAGAGGATGGAAATTTCTAAAAATGGATAGCAGTGACAGTTGTGCACCAATGTGAATATACTTGATGCCACCGAACTTTATAATTAAAAACAATTAAAATGCTAAGTTTTATGGTATGTGTATTGTACCAAAGTTTTTGAAGTCAGTGTGAGGAGAGACAAGGATAAAGATTGCAGTTTTAGTCAGGACTCCACCAATAATTACTTTTATAATGAAAGTCTTGGTCTCCTTATGTACAAAGACATGGTGGGACCTTTGCTGCCTACCTCACTGGAAGCTACAGGATGACCAGCAAACACGCGCAGAGAGCACGGCAGCCCTGCCAGGGAGGGAAGGCCCACACAGTACTGCAGCTAGCGAGAAACACTCTGCAGACGGTGTGGTGGGGGCACTGCCCGAAGGACCTTACTGCCAGGGTGGTGGGGTGTGCTGCTGAGCCTGGAATCCAGTACTTTGCCCAGGCGAGGCAAGCACTCTACCACTGATCTACACCATTTTTAAACAGTTTTTGTCTTTTTGAGTCAGGGTCTTGCTATGCAGTTCAGGCTGGCCTTGAGCTCACTTTGTAGCCCAGACTGGTCTTGAACTCGCAATGATGCCTCGGCCTTTCGAGTGCTAGGATTACAGGAGTGCAGCACCATAAACACTTTAAGTGATTTCATAGTAAGCGTACTAATTTGTAATATAGGCAAAGCAACTTTAGACTCACAATAATTAAAGCATTTCAATGCTGTCTCTTCATCCTTTTAACTGAGGATCCTGAAGGACACCACAGAAATCTGAGGCAGCAAAGGATTGCAGCAAATGTGCCCTGCAAAGGGAGCTTTGGCAGAGACACACAGAGGCTGGGGAGGACAAGCATCTCTCATCTCATCTAGCAAAACAAAGAAGCAGTCAAGTCCCTGATTCGGATGCCACACAAGAAACTCACTCAAACTGAGATCCATACATCTTCCAAATAACACTTGCAAGCACACTTTTATTCCATTCACTGAAAGTAATATAAATACATGACCATAAACACTTGACTAGCAAATGGCATGTACCTTTCTGCATGTAGGTTTTTATGCTTTATGTACAACCACTGGGTATGAGGTCTTAAATTTCAAAAAGGAGGCTTAATCAGGCTTAATTTGAACTCAAGAGTCTCCAAATGTTGCAACGTGAAGAATACAGAAAATGAACCTTGTGACTCCATCACAGAATGTTTTCACACCTTTGGCTAAGATAGAACAGACTTAAGTAATGGCTGAAGGCATAGTCAGATGCACATCTAATCACTGTCAATGATGGGAAAATCATAACTGCAGAGATCCTAAAGCATTGGGACTAACAGCAATGAAGAAATCCCTCAAAGAATTTCGTATCTCTAGGACAGTCAACCATGTCCTGAGGGTGTAGATTTACCCTACTTAAATGACAGTGGGAACCTAACTTTTAGATTTCCTTTAACCTTTACATTTCTAAACTAAACACCCAACCACAGCCCTGCAGAATCATTACTTCCCACTGCACAAACTGCTAAAATTAAATCACTCTTCCACAGAGAAACTTAATTTCTTCTATACAAACTGGTTGCAAATCATCCACAAAGAGGAAATACCCAACCCTGCAAAGAGTAAAGGAAAGAAGAACCTAAATATTACAGACAGCTATGTTAGGTAGAAATATCACAGGCAGTCAGACAGGGCTAGGTCCTCAGAAAAGTCAGTGCAGAAAGTGAGGCAGAAAATGAGAACATATTACAACTGTGGGTGGAGGTGCACTCATTGAAGGCCAGGCCTCAGGACAAAGATGAAGAGACTACACCTGCATTACCTCCCCGAGGGATAAACAATAATGACTAATATTCTAAATAGGCATCAGTCACCTGGGTAGGGGGGGACCAAGACCTCTCTGACCCATCCTTTCTAGCAAAGGTTCCTGTTCTTCCCTTGCACACATGCTACATGACTTGCCTCCCCATTGAATGAACACTGTCATCTACGGCATACCACCCTGAATGCGCCCAATCTTGTGTAAATGAACATCACCTAAGTGACTCAACTTGTTGGTTGATCTTAGTTTTGTCTCGCCTTATACCTACCTTGTGGCCTGACTTGCTTCCTCATCGGATCAACATTGGGCTGGGGATATAGCTCAGTGGAATAAGCGCCTGCCTAGCAAGCGCAGGGTCCTGAGTTCGATCCCCAGTACCGCAAAAAAAAAAAAAAAAACACCTCATCGGATCAACATTACTTAAGTGACTGTACCTGTAATCTTACTGGTTGATCAAAGTTTTGTTCCACCTCATACCCACTTAATGATTTTGCTCTATAAAGCTTCCTCCTGTAAGTGGAGTTTGTATAGAAGAAATTAACACAGTCCCACAGTCCCAGTGCTGGGACTTAATGGGTCCCCTTCTGTCTCTCTTAGGCAGGGGCTGTTTTTCCATCAATAAATATTTCCTATTCTTAACCTCTGTTGTTCCTTAAAATTTATTCTTCAATTGTGGGGAACATAAACTTGGTATATCAGACATCCAGCAGGTTGGGAACTATAGTATTTCCCTTATATCATTTGGAGGTCCTGTTTCATTCCTGTATCACAAAGGGAGACAGAAGCAGCATCTGAAATAAGGCTGTCACCGTGAATTATGGAAGCCTGAACCACAGACAAAATGGAGTTAATTTTCCTCAAAAAAGTACCATTACTTTCCTAGCATCCTAATCTGTGAGAAAATGGATTTTTTTATAAAGTCTTCTTCACCACCCAAAAGTATCTTTAAAAAAGACCTAAATTTAATAGCTAATACCTGAAGAAGTCAAAACGCAGACTCAGAAAATGCTGTATTTTTTTATAGGGCCAAGAATCAGGATAAGTAATAAAATTAAGGGTCACAATATTACAGATGGTTAAGTTAGATAGAAATATTATAGCTAGTTAGACAGGGCTGATTTTAAGGAAGTCACTGCAGAAGAAGAAAACACACTGCAACTGTGGCTGGAGGGTTGTTGATGATGTGGCCTACATACCTCCTCACTGGACAAGGTAACTGGTAACCCCTGATCCAGTAAAGTCTACATAACATCAGTCACCCCAGTGGGAGACCAAGACCCCTTCATTCACCCTTTTCTAAAGAAGGTCTTTGTTCTGTCCATGTACACTTGCTACACGATCTGCTTCCCCACTGGATCTATATTCCCTAAGTGGCTATACTTGCTATCTTATTGGTGGGTCCTAATTTTGTCCCACATGGTATCCACTTTGTGATTTTGCTCTATAAAACTTCCTTTGAGAAGTGGACTTGTTGGCAACCCACTTTTGGGTTCCCTCCTGTCTCTCAGAAGTTCTCTCTTAGTAAAATTTTCCTATTCTTAACCTCCACTGTTTCTTAGAATTCATTGTTCGATTTCGAGGAACTCAAGCGCAGCGTATCTGACATCTAGCAGGTTGGGAGTTACATTTATTTCCCCTATATCAGTAATAAGTTGTCAGTGATTCTCTATAAAATTCTACCATGAAAATAAGGAAGAATATGGAAATATCCCAAGTATATAATTCAATTTTTAAAGTAGCCAATCCATGTCATCTCATTAAGCACATAATATTCCTATGACATCACAGAGTATATGCCACAGTTAAAAATTAGTAACAATTAGAAAAAAAACAAAAATAATAAAGTAGTCAATAAGAAACTCAGAGGGAACATTTATGGTCTTTTTGGTACACTCGTTGAGATGTATGTATTACTACAGGGACTGGGGTCACTGTAGGTAGGAAAAGACAGGATGAAGAACTCACTGGGCTGTATGAAAAATTGAGGCAGTTCTGACTTCTGCAGTCAGACTCCTGAAATCAGAAGGGTAAAGGCAGCTAGACTCTGAGGAATCAGAAAGATAAGACAGCTAAATTCTAGCAATTAGGAAGACTAAGGTAGAGAACTCAGTACCTGAAAGTTTCTACGGAGCATAATTAATATAAGAATCACAAACTTCCCCTTCACTTAATCCTTCATCCTGAACTCCCTGTCTATAAGGCCCCCACCTAAAATCTTACCCTCCACCATATGACAGGGAAAGGTCACATGGCCAGAAGAAATCAAGGTTAGGATGAAAGACAGGCCAGGAAGCCAATCAGATTCCAAGAGCCTACATGGGACAAAGACCTCAATAAAAAGAGCTACAACCAGCAATTCACTTTCAATTTCTCCCTACTCATTCAGAATTGCTTCCTGTCATCTCTCTTCCTCCTTCCCTATCTTCAAATAAATTGTCTTCTTTTATTTTAAACTGTTTCACAACCTGATGGCAACCAAGCCCTACTTCCCTCATTTGTAATGGTTTGCACCAAAACTTACTGGAATGCAGAGCCCCTGGATAGTGGGTCATAGCTGAAGACTACTTACTAAACTGTTCTCCTCTAGGCAGGAAACTGTTTCAAGCCAGAAGGGACCCCTGCTCCCAATACTTGTTTGCCTTTGAATGGGAGGATCCAAACTGGGCTCCACCAACAGTGTACTTAGACTATCTTGCATTAAGAGTTTAAGAGATATTTGCCTGAGCCTTGGCTCAAGAGCTTAAGAGAGCTAAAATTGAGAAAATGAAACCACTACAGTACACAGATGACCTTCTCATTGGAGTCCCACCAACAAATCTAATCAAAACACCACTGAAACCCTCAATCTCTTAACAAAAAGGGGGTAACAAAAAGGTGTCCTACATAAGGTCCAGATTTCTCAAAAAAAGTGACCTATCTGGGGTTCATTTTAACCCCAGGAAAAAGGCAACTGTCCTCAAGGAAAACAGAGGGAATCTGCTGTCTGGGTCCTCTAGAATCTTACCAGAAACTGAGAGCTTTCTTGGGAATGGCTGGCTTGTGCTGAATACGGACACTCCAAAGTGTTCTATGAGGCAACTCAGGGAACAAAAACCAAACCCTTGGAATAGACCCCAGCCACTCAGGAGACCTTTCAGGCCCTGGCACTAGGAATTCCAGACCTAAGACTTTTCCTCTCTTTGTGGTTGAGAAGCAGGGAATACTGGAGTACTAACTCAGCATCAGCCCAGAAACCTAGCCAGTGGCCTACTTCTTCAAATGACTTCATAGAGTAGCATAGGGCTGCCCTGGCTGCCTGTGAGCTATTGTTAGAATGGCACTTTTGGTTCAGGAAGCCTCTAAAATAACACTGAGACAAAAGCTCTCCATTCTAACCTCCTATCAGGTTCAGACCTTGCTGGGGTATGTGTGGGTAACTGGAATAGACTCACTAAATACCAGGCCAGCCTTATCAAAAACCCAGACATCACTCTTCAACCTTGCACAGCTCTCAACCCAGCTATCCTCCTCTTCAGCAATCAACAGATAAAACCTGAGTGTAAACAAACCACTGCCCAAAATGATGTCAGCTGCCCTGACTTGAGAGACCAGCTATTGGCAGGATGACGAACACATGGTTCACTCATGGTAGCAGTTTCATAAAGGATGATGTGAGGAGACTGGGGTATACCACAGTCAGTCTAACCCAAGTCACTGAAGCAAGAGTATGCCCTCCTGGGACCTCAAAAGGCAGAACTTACTGCCCCAAGGGCTCTTCAACCTGCCCAGGGCAAGGAGTCAACATATATATACTGACTCTAAAGTACGCCTTTCTGGTTTGCCATGCACACACTGCCATTTGAACTTCTGACTAGCTGCCAGTCACCAATAAACCACAGACCAGAGAACCTCAACCTCAAGGCAGTAAATCTCTCACACAAGGCAGTAGCTATCCACTGCCATAGACATCAAGCCTGCTTAGGCTCTGTTACCCATGTTAATTCAAAGGCAGATTTAGCTCCAGAACAGGCTGCCCTCCAAATAACCCTGGCCATTCCGGTGGTCTCACTCTAAGACCTTAACCTGGAACCAGGGTACTCTAGGGAAGAACTTCAAACCATTCATGATGAGTGAGGAATCCAAAAGGGCCCGTGGTGGTATGTGGGACCTCAGTTGTTCTGACCACAGCAGGCACAGCAGAATGTCACCAAGTCCCTACACAATGCCTTCTACCTAAGTGGAGCACTAGAGACACTGGGACACACAGGCTTTTTATAGAAACTGGAGTCCACAATGTTGTAATCCAAGTCTGCAAGGCGTGCCCCATCTGTAGCCTCCATAATCCACAGACCTATCCTCCCCACACTACTGAACCAATGCAACAGCAAAAGACCTCACTGGGGGAGACTGGTAAACAGACTTAACTCACATGCCTCCATGTCTCAGTGCAAGGGATATTCACATGGGACTGAGTAAAGTCTGGGTAGATAGAAGCATTCCCTACCAAGTCAGAATGAGCCTGAGAGGTGGCAGAAATCCTTCTCAAGCAGTAATCCCTTTGTTTGGACTACCTCAGTCCATCCAGGGCAACAACGGGCCCTCTTTCACATCCTAAACTACACAGGGACCCTCTAAGGCTCTGGGAATTGAATACTATTTTCATGCTGCCTAGATTCTACAGTCCTCAAGCAAGACCGAGCAAGCCAACCAAACTCTTGGGTGGCCCTTAGTCAATCTGGACCAGGAACCCACCATATGGAGCTAGACCTCCTCCAATTGCCTTAATGAGGCCAGTCCACCCCCAAACTTAATCTTAGCCCATTTGAGATGTTTTATGGGAGAGCCTTCCTGACATGTGATCTGCTTACAAATGCCAAGACTTCCCAACTCCTTCAACTTGTCACCCATCTAGGGACTTTCCAACACTGCCCCCTAGTATGGAAACAAGATTCTCCCACACCCAGGAACTAACAATTGAGGTCTGCCCCAAGGATCAGTTCTAATAAAGAACTAGGAGAAGGTTTTGCTCCAGGAACAACTCACTCCTAAGTGGAAAGGCCCTAACGTATCTCTCTGAAACACAGCCTTTGCCATCAAGGCTCAGGGGATTGACTGTTAGGTTCACCACTCCAGAGTTAAGACTCAAACTGCCTCAGGCACAAGAAAAACAAAGAGAAACCACAAACCTCCTACACCTTTGAACAAGCAGATGGCCTGAAGCTTCTTTTCAGAAAAGAAAAATGCCCACCAACCTAAGTCAGATAGGTAACTGGTTTGTTCCCTCTAGATACAAAATGGAACTTAGCCCCAAGCTGAGAATACAGTTTCTCCTTGCATGTTCTACGTGGCTAGTTCTGCAACTCTCTCACTTGAACAACTCACTCTTGAGATCTGCACCTCAAGTTACAACATGTTTCCTCTATTCTTTTTTGTCTGGGATCTTCTTTAGTATCACCGCTCAAGAACTGCCTCTAAAGCAGATAATGAGCAGTGATTACCTGCACCAAACCTTAAAGCTAACTCATCTCTTACTAAATTCTACTGATTGCAACCTAGCCAATGACTATTGGCTGTCTTTTCCCCATCTTCTGGCCAATACACTGTGTCTATCCCAGCTGGACTCTGGGATACCAAAAGATGGCCTTCCACCCCAAGAAACAAGGGTACAGAGGCTGGAGACGTATTGATGACCAGACCTGCACACCTCCAGAAAGTTAATGTCTTTAGATGGTCCATATGATTTTCAGGTAAGCAAAATGACTAAGGTAACCTCACGGGGAAGGGCTAGTAGATTCCTCAGATCCTACTAGAATAATCCTACCCAAGTTTCTTCCACAAAACTACCCATTAAGGCCCAACATCTGTTCACATATTGCTTAAACTCCAGGCATACCTTTGTAAAATGAAGACTCGAGACTGAGGCCGAGACCAGCATCTATGCACTTTAGAAGACGTTCTTTGCAAACAAATCCTAACAGTAAAACCTTCACATGACCATGCCAGTCTCCAGATAACCCAAGCCATGTCCCTTAGCTAAATCTTAGAAGTAGCTTATATGTCTATTGACAGATGAATGTGTAATGTGGTTTTATGCACAATGGAGTACTACTCTGCCACAAAGAAGGAGAAACAAGTCATTTGCAGGAAAATGGATGCACCTGAAGACCATAATATTAAGTGAAATAGGGGCTGGGGATATAGCTCAGTGGAATAAGCGCTTGCCTAGCAAGCACAGGATCCTGAGTTCGATCCCCAGTACCACAAAAAAAAAAAATTTAAGTGAAATAAACCAGATACACAAGCTTAAATTTTGTACATTTTTTCTTATTAAAAACTCAAAATATGAAAAAAGAGAAAAATAGTAGATGATAGGAAGTAGGAAGATAAGTCTTTTGCAAATGGGAAGTGAATCAGGCGATTAGAGAAAGGGGGAGGGAGGGATAAAATAAGAGGGATGAAAGGGACAAAAAGAGAATTAAGATGTGTTATGTAAGTGCACCAATGCCCCACAAGGAGTGTAATCACTGTGTACTGCAAACACGGACTCAAACCAAAACAAAACCCTGGTGTGGCTCTCACAGACCCTTTGGTCTCTGGACCATAAGGGTGAGGAAACAGAAGGTCAAAAACACTGCCATAGGAGACCCTTCAATCATGCTTCTCTACTCCCACAGAAGACTGCTTTCAGTCCACGACGAGCAACTGTGCGCTGGTGTCTGATTATGAAAACTCCACTGAATTGGAGTTAGCAGATAACAAAGGAAATTGTACACACGTGGAAAACAGAGCTACTCCGAACACTTCTTACAGATCCCTTCAGCCTCTGACTGGAGCTACACTGGCAAGGTCTTTTTATCTGTCTAAGAAAATTAAAACAGTAACCTCAACCCAAATATTTACTATTGAAAATAACTTCTGGTCTTGAGACTCAGGGACTTTTGTTCCTGTATGGCACTAATTCCTAACTGGGTCTTCCACCAAATTGGATAGGAATGTGCACCCTTGTTTATCTAGCCCTGGACATCAACAGAGCTAATAACCAATCCTTGTCGATCCCTTTAGCCACCAGGATGAGAACAAAGCAAGCCACCAAACTCTTTTCTTCCCTTGTGGGTCCAGGAATAGCTATTAGAATAGGCACTGGAACAAAGGACTAGTCACATTCCTCTCTTATTACTGAAAGCTGTCTAAGGATCTGGCAGATGGCCTCCATTACTTCAAACAGTGTCATCCACCAGAACCAAACGGATGCACTCACATGGTGGCTCTACAAAACCAGAAGGCCCAAGACCTTCTGACCACTGAAAAAGGGTTCCTAGAAGAAAAATATTGTTTCCATGTCAGGCTGGAGTAATGGTAGATGCAGCACAAAAGCTAGCTGACTATACTAAAATCTGGCAGGGATTATCTGAGCCATGGAGATCCTGGTCAAAGATCTAGAATTGGGCCTCCTGGTTATCTTCCATGGCAGGACCTTTACTAATGGTTCTCACAGCTTTACTATTTGGATCATGCATACTCTATCTCTTGGTCAAATCTGTTTCTTCTCATTTAACAGAGATTAAACTATGATGAGCCAAGCCAGGGACCAAACCCAGCTTTCTTATCTAGAGCTCATCAATGATGCTTGCAGAGGGAACATGGCTCCCTTAGCCCCTTCGAGCAGGCAGGGCAAGGGCTCCACAGTCAGCCTAGAGTGAAGATAGCTGAGGCTCAAGTAACCAAAAAAAGGCAAGGAAAAGGCCCAACAGGAATCACTAAAATTTTACCCTTTCATAAACATTTTGTAGTCTAGGCCACTTCCTGGAAATACAACAGGGACCCAACTACCCCACCATGAACTATCTGCACACAAGGTATCTGGTTTGGTTTAAAGACCTTGTTAACTGTGTCATCGCAGGACACATTCACTGCAGGTTTCTCCACAGGCACAGTGCAGCCCTGCAGACCTGAGTCCACCTGCACGTGCACACTGCTGCCAGGGTAAACGGCACAAATAGCTTGGAACCAGGCGCTGCTAGAAAGCATGTGCAGCTGCCCAAAGCAAGTTTCCCTCAGAGAACTCCAACTTTCTTTCCAATCAGGAATGTCCTTTCATGGAACACTCAAAATCGAATGTAGGCTTTTATGATATGTATAAATGGCATCAGAATTAGTCAACCTAAGATCCTTCTGCACCTTCTCCACAACTCAAGGAGTAGGAAACACTGTGTTCCTGTTACGGTTTGGAGAGATGGTGTCCTCCAAAGGTCAGTGTGCTCAATGCTTGGCCCCCCAGGTGGCGCTATCAGGTGGTGGCGTGAATCTCTAGGAGATGGGGCTTGGGTCACTTGGAGCATGCCCTCCAAGGCGACTGTGAGAGCCCTGGTCTCTGCCTCAGGAAATGAGGAGTTTTCCCCATGTACACTCCTGTGTTTATCTAGTATCTGCACCAGCAGCCCAAACAATGGGGTTGCCTCATCTGGGATAGAACTCCACAACACAAAAATCTTTTCCATGTTAACTGCCTCAGGTATTTCATGGCAGTAACACGAAGCTAACACAATTTTTTAAAATATTAGATGTTTCCAATTAAGATCAAAGGCAGTTGAGCTTTTCTAACAGATACAGAAATATGCACATTAAAATGATCACGGCAGGTGTGGAGGCGCATGCTTATAATCCCAGCCACTTGGGAGGCTGAGAGGAGAAGCTAAATCAGGAAGATGGCAAAGTGTGAGGTCAGTCTGAGTAACAAAGTGAGATCCTGTGTCAAAATTTAAAGAAGCGAGGATACAACTCAGGGGTATAGTGACACAGGGTTCAATTCTCAGAACTACAAAAAAAGGGTTTTTTTAATATAAGAAAAGAAACCCAAAAGGCACAGAGACAGAAAAAGGGAAATGGAGGGGAGAAAGCATAGGCCTCCGTCAGAAGCTACAGGTATTGAGTGCAGTGGTGTAACACCGATCTCTGCGTGCAGTCTTCCTAGCCTCGTTTATTGTGTTTCCATGAACTGTTTTTGCCACAGGAGGACATCTGTCTTCTTTTAACCAAGAGATTCTATTAAAGAAGAACCAAGCCAAGGAACATGATGGTAGCAGCTATTAAATAAACACTGCATGGGCCAATTAATTTTTGCAAATACTGTAGTCTTTAAAAGCTGAGAACAAATAATTAGAAAAAGATGCCCATGTCCTCCTCCCAAGAATATGATATTCACAATTCTCTAAATTTATGTACCAAAAATTAAGCCCCTAAGCCATAACATTAGGCAGTTGATCTTAATACTCTGCATTAGGCAAGTTGTATTTCAGCATTTGTACCTTTGCTAAAACTCTGAGTGAGCCAAAGAGCTCAGCATCCACAAGTAAAACTAAAGGTCATGGGTGAGGAAAAAGAAAAAAACCCACCCAGAACATATGCAGGACCAAGAGAAGAAAGAGTTAAGGAGAAGAAAAGATTACCATTATGTTTCCTGGAAACTTCTGGCAAGTCTGACTGTTGGAACTGAGCTGAGTTTCTTGCCAAAGGATCTTCAGGTAGTTTCCTAGAAGTCTTCATTGGACAGAACTCTGGTTCCTTGAGCTCAGCTATGTTTTCTGAAGTTTTAATGTCAGTTTCCTTAGGAAACATACATGCTTGTACTCCATCCTTCAGACTGCATTCTGAAGTGTTATTGACAACAACTGTGTTTTTCAGTGTGTTTTCATCTTTATTCAGTAAGTTTTTGGGGAGGGTTAAGTTCTTCTGCAGACTGACATTCATGCCACTTGCATATCTGAGGCTGACCCAGCTCTCACCCACAACATCGGTGCCAGCATCTTCTTGTGCAGCAGACAGGGAGCTGCCTGAGGTCAACATCTGCTTCTCCTCAGGGGCAGTGCTGGCACTGCTGGCTGCAGACACACTGGCTTTGTGTTTACTGTAGTAGACCGAGCACTTATGCTTCTTCTGAGAATGGCCATGGGTGGCGGGGCTCCTCTTGGCGGCATTCTGCGTCCTGCTCTGAGGGGTGCTCACCGGAAGGCAGCTTTTGCTCCTGCCCTTATCAGAGGGGCCGTATGTGTCAAGGAAGTTCTTGCAATTACTTCTGGATTTAAGAAGAAAATCATTTTACATGAAGACAAACCGTATCAAACTCCGCTTCTGTTTCTACATCCCCAAGAAAGAGGGAGCAATGGACAGTGTTATCTACTAAGGAGTTCTACCTTCCCTTCTTCTAAAGCCGAAGGGGACTTCTGACACTGAGTATGCAGGTAAACTAAGCCCTTAAAGGAAAACTATGTCCTAAGAAAAGCTACAGTGCAGTTGTTCACACCATGACATAAATTTGATAAAAACAAACTTGGACAAATGTAATTACCTTAAATAAAACCAGAAATGAGTGGTATCAGAAAAAACCCCCCAACACACACACACACACACACACACACACGGATTCTTACTTGTGAGAATGGGAGCTGACAACATCCACTGGACCATTGTGCTGTGAGGAAGAGCTAGCATTTTGCCTCTGTCTTGCTTTCATGAATTCTGTAAGAATGTACTGTGCTTGTTGGAAAGCTATCAAAATCACACCTAACAGGGACAAACTGGGGAGAAAAACAACAGCATTCATTACTGCATGGCTCTGATTGGCATGTGAAAAACTTGCTTCAAGTCCAGCACGGTGGTGCACGCTTATAGTTATAGCTCAGAAGCTGGGGAAGGAAGATGACTTAGTTTAGAAGTTTCAGGCCAGCCTGAGCAACACAGCAAGACCCCATCCCCCTCCACAAAGAATAACCAAAGAAAGTAAAAAACTAGTTGTGTTACAGAAGACTGGTGAATGACTGATAGGGAAAGGCTGAAGATGTAGTGTTAAAATGTCATTAGGACATATGACATCATCATTTCTGATGTTTCCTAAAGGTAAGAAAAACCCTTGAATTTTCTTTTGGTACAGGGAATCAAGCCCTCATGCTTGCCAGGCAGGTGCTGTGCCAATGAGCTACATCCCCGGCCCAACCTTGACTTTTAAAATTATGTATATTCATAAGGCTGACATTAAAATGCAATTTTTAAACATACTTCCAGGATAGAATTCCTTTAAACAGGTAATTTTGATATAATCTCAAATTGTCATGGTATGGAGTTAATAAGGATGAGCTACTAAGAGTAACATCCAGCTCTCCCCTGTGACTGCCAATAAACATACATAGAACAGTGTCCATGACCTTTCCAGGTCCTACAATCTCTAGCAAGTAGATCAATTAGATCACTATTACCATAAAGCCACCAGTTACTGCCCAGGTCTTTTGCAAAGGTGAAGAGGACCAAGAGAAGGATGGTGCAGGGAGGAAGGGAAGGGAGATGAGGATGAAAGAAAGAAGATGTGTGATGTGGGGGCACTGACTCCCCACAGTGAGCATCATCATTATGCACTGCAAACACGAACTAGTAATTTTTTTTAAAATTCTTACACTTTAAGACTCCACTTGGGCAATTTGCTATTTTCCAGCAACTCTGCTTCAATGCTCAGTGCGAGAACAGCGCAGGTTTACCTGACAAAGACGACTGTGAGCCTCCAAAATGACTCCTCCCAGCTGGGCCCAGGAACCACATCGGCACACAAGGGCAGCAGGTGGTGCGGGAGGGTCACGTTGAGGGTGAAGCGGAATTCCAGGTCTGCTGCAGTCACCAGCATTAACTCCCGAATGACCCAGGAGGAGGTAAAGTCAGGAGTAAACCTGGCAATGGGTGAGTCACCTTTATGAACTTTGAATGGTTTTGACTTTAGTCATGAAGTAAAATAACTATAGCACAGCAAAACCTGTCACTTTAACAAAACAAACATATAAAACAAACTTGAGATGTCTTACCAACAGCAAAAGCCCCTCCTCCCTCCAGTGTTAAATACATCACAGAACTGAAGTTAAAATCCAGTACTTACACAATGCTGATATCCCGGGATGTATTTGGATTCAAAGAAAACTGATGACAATCCAGCACTTCAAATCCATAACCTTGGCAGTTATAGCCATTGATTTTCAGTGATGACACAGTTACAGGAAGAGGTCCAATATTCTCGACTTTAAAGTTCTTTGTAATAGATAAAATTTGCTTGCTGTCTTTCAGTTCTAATGAGGACAGAAAGTATTACCTGGCATATATGAGCTGCAAAGTTTGTTCAGTATGACTTACTGAATCAACCAAAACACAACCTAGTATTATGAAAATGTGGAAGTTCAAAGTAAGTTTCCAATATGATTTCTAGAATCAAAATTTCTGTTGCTGTCCTACCTAGATTGCTGTATTACCAGGATATAGCAGAAATAGTTGAGATTTTTCTTAAGTTAAATGCTCTGCCAAAGTAATCAAAATCTCCCTCAGAGTAAGGGGCTGACCTTTCCAGAATGTATGACCTACTCTGCACCAATGGAGGGTAGGTCAGATAAGGAAAGGCAGAAGGCTACAGTTTCTCCTAAGGGAGGACTGCTGCCTAGAGAGGCCAAGTAGCAGCTAAACAGGCACTGCTAGGTTCCCTGATCAGCCGCTCACATCAGATCACAGCCTTTTTGTACAATCACATTTTAATGCAGGTGCCCACAGGTCCCTATAAAGACCCAAAAGGGCAAGGTTTGAGGGCCTCTGGACAGACGTATGTACAAAGGATCACAGGACGGCCAACAAGAACCTGTCCACCTGCTGGCCAGGTGTACCCCAACCCCATCGGGATCGAACTCCTGTACCCAAGACCCCCACAGACCTTGCCCTATTTATCTCCTCATCTGACTGCTTATTCATAGCCT
Organism: Dinomys branickii; assembly: GCA_004027595.1. Lineage (NCBI taxonomy): Eukaryota > Metazoa > Chordata > Mammalia > Rodentia > Dinomyidae > Dinomys > Dinomys branickii. The sequence goes on from PVLD010004396.1 coordinate 88,515, forward strand.
TCACAATGACTATACCACCCTGAATGCACCCAATCTTCTCTGAAATATCCTTGTAGGAGAGTTGAGACGTGTTCTGTATGTGTACCAACTCCCCACAATGAAGGCAATTATTATGTACTGCAAATGTGCTAATAAAAAGAAAAAAATTAAAAGAAAAAAGATGCAAAGCATGCCCTTAATAATAACTAGATAAAAGGGAAATGTTTCCCTGGATTCTGTGCACTCTTTTGGCAAACCTGAGGAGAGGGTTATATGACACCAGTTTGCAGCCTATTAAGAATTTCAGAGGCCTGGACTTGTGATACTGAGGGCCTGAGCAACGTCTCCAGCAGACAGCATCAGGACCAGACTGGACTACAGGATGCCCAGCAATGTGAACTGCAGAACTGCTAGCTGTTGGTGCAGAGAAACCCTTACACCTTCTGAGACCACAGGAGCCATCTGTGTTCTGAGTGTGCGGTAGGAGAAACTGAGTCTGAGTTGGCTTATTCTCCCATCTCACCAGAGCCAAATACAGAACACTTCCAGCATCACGAGAAGGTCCACTGGTTAGGACACTTCTAGTCTTCTCTCAGTTCATCACTCTGGTGTGATTCTTTCATTAGGTATCTGACATCCAGATTAACTGCCTCATATATTTACCTTAAATATTTGACACAACACTGTCGATTTAGTAATTACACTTTTTCTTCCCTTTATACTTACTATTTAAATTTAGTGAAATATCTAAAGCTACTAATCCAGGATCCCTTATGCTCAAAGGCTGGCCTGGTTTAATTAAAAAGGCTGGCCTGGTATAATTACCTGCCTCAATGCAATGCATCTGCTACTAACTTTTTGGGGTTTTTTTTGAGACAAGGTCTCACTATACCATTCAGGCTGGCCTTGAGTTCACTAAGTAGCCCAGGCTGGTCTCCAACTTGCAGTGATCCTCCTGCCTCACCCTCCTGAGTGCCAGGATTATAGGTATGTGCTACTATACCCAGCTTAGTACTAACTTTCAAAAGAGTCTTCCTACAGATCCTTCTGCTCTTGGTTGTAATGTGCAGCCTCCCACTAGGGCACCATGCTCATGTACTCACGTCGTCGGCAGTCCATCAGCGTGGACTCGGGCACCTTAAAGCGGAGCGACCCCCCTGCACCAGGAAGTCGTCCGCCCACTTTCAGCAGCTCTCTCACGCCAAGTCCTTCCACACCAACCACGTCGATAACCGTCAAGTTGTTCCTAGAGAGAAAAGAGACACTGAGAAAGGTGTTGGCAAAGGCAACTGGAGCTGCCTTTTTTCTTGGGGGGGGGCTGGGGGGGTGGAAGACAGGGCTTCACTGTGTAGTTCAGGCTGTCCTTGGACTCACAGCAAACCTCTTGCTTTATCCTCTCAAGTGCTGGAATTATAGGCGTGCAACACCATACCCAGCTCACAGTTGTTATTTAAAAGGAAAGAAAAGGAGGAAAATGAACTCAAGGAATACTTTTTCCACTTTCCGCTGGGGATGCCAGGAGTGAGTGGTTTAAGTGCAGATACTATACAGGTAACTGTCTATAGCAATATTTCAATTATTTTTCCATACTAAGGAAAGAGAAATACATCTGTATGTGCGTTCTGCCTTTTCTGACAGCACTGACCACATACTGTGTGAAAGGCGTTCCTTTCTGGAGACAGAAACTTGCTCCTGGGAGATGGAGGCAACAGAGGCACCGAGGATATCATGTGGAACCACAGTGGCCCCATCACCAGGGCCTCTTCCTAATTTGCAGCCCAGCCTCATCTTTGCAAACGGACTTGGGGACGTCTGCTAAGAGCTAATGAGACTGCTTGAGAGAGAGAGTTAGCCAGATGAGTCAGCAGCAGGGAGACACCTACCGGATTAGTATGAGTGAGGTAACTTTTCCATAGTCCACTGGTGTGAAAACAACACCAACCCTTTTCATTTCCAGAGGCTGCAAATCCAAGTGGAGGGTGGCAAACCCAGATTCCTCAGAGTGCATTCCCTGCAAAGCATTAACGGTACAATCAGACAACTCCATTCTCCTGTAGAGCAAGTTTCCACCTTCATTAAGTGCATCTGTAAAGACTGTTGCTTTTCTTTTAATGTCTAGATCCAACCGTCCTCATCAACCTTTTTTGTTGTTTTTGCGATACTAGGTATGGAATCATCAACCTGTCTGCATTTGTTTATCTTGATGAGTTCAGGCCAATAAATAGTTCCCAAGACACAGCTGCGACATATAGGGAGTGGCTGCAGGACAACCTGACACAGAAGCTAGAAAAGGATTTGCTTCCTGGCTTGGGAGGAAGCAAGATTAGAAACCTTCTATACAAAGAAGCTTTAAATGCAAAACCATTAACCACAAGAGAGACCAGTCTGAAGTCTGCTCAAATGCCACAGCAACCAGATAGGCTATCCATTCACTGTAGACAAGCCTAAGATCACTGTAATGTTCAACTTATGTTTACACGGGAACCATACTTTTCACATGCTACAGTATCTCCAATCAGTGTGAGAAATAACTCTCTTCATGTGCTTCTTCCTTTTCTCCAACATGTCTTCCTGAGCAAAAACATTCTGTTCTAAAATTTAACAGTCAAGATTCAGTCTTTATCTCCCCACTACTTTTGCTGGCTTCTCAGTAAAAATAATTTTTTGAAAGTTTTGATATAATCTGTACAATGACAGTGCTTATTCCTATATTTTCAGCTTTTAAATTTGTTTTATCCTTTAAGTATGGCTATCACGTCTCATTCTATATGAAAAAATTATTCTGAGAAAATAAATGGTGATGGGGTTGGAAACACAGATCACTGGTACAGGGCTTGCTTAGCATATATGAAGCCCCAGGTTTAATCCCTAATACTGCCAAAAAAAGTGAATAAATAAATGAATAAATGATGATGGTGTCTGATTCATTTTCATTGGAATTACAAACTCCATGCAGAAAATCCTGCTTCACATACATACTATAAACACTAACAAAAAAGTTGCTGACTTTGGTATTCAATTTATAGTAACAGCACCGTTTGCTAAGTGATTACTACATGCCTGGCGCTGGGTTACCTCAGGCATGTAAAATACTAAGCCACACACTTTCTAAGTCTTACTGAATCTTCACACATTATTTTGCAAGATGAGGCTCCAAGAGATCAAATAGTTTGCCAAGGAAGGTCATACTGGTAAGAGCACAGAAGAACCAAGATTCAAATCATCAAAAATCCAATTCCATATACTCTTAACCAAAGGAACCATATTTCTAAGAACAAACTAAAAAATTACAAGAGTCCTTCTTTATATAACAAAAAGCTTCAGAAACAATTTTCAGTTATATTCTAGGCACTGATACTGGTCTTTTTGTTTATGTAGTACATTAACAATGGTAAGAATTCCCTTATCCCAAAGGTATAATGTTCTTAGGGAAAATCTGTAGGCACAATATAAACTTTTCCAAATGAGCTGTATCATTTTTTAAAATCTGAATAGAATACTATATCCAAATATTATTTCTTCAATGTGAAACTGGTAGGGAAAAACACCTCTTAGTAGGTGTCATGGGCTCATCACTACTAACAGTACTGGACACTGTCTGCTAAGAGAAGGTTCCCAGGGGAAAACAAGACCACACAGGTGCAGGCTCTGGCTACTATGGCACAGCCAAGAGCACTACAGAGAAAGGCAATGTGCTGGCAATGTGTTTGCTATTGTAAATAAGTCTGTACGGAAAACCCACTTAAAAACTTGCTTTGACTCATTCTGTTTGAACTCTTAGCTGGAGGTTATCCATAGTCTCCTGTTATTCCACAGTTAAGCTGGGGGCAACAGTGTATTTCTGAAGGGATAGGGCAGAGAATGAAAAATACAAAAGGCACTTAAAAGTGCGTGTGTGTGTATGCGCGCGCATCCATGCGTGCATGCACATATACATGCGTTCTCTTTTCAACAGATGCTTCACGGGGGGGGGGGGGGCAGGGCCCCAGAATGCTAGGTAAGCACTTTACCACTGACTGACACCCCCAGCCCCCAAATCCTTTTTACTGTAGAGACAAGGTCTCTCTGTGCTGCCCAGGCTGGCCTCCCAGGTGCAGTCCTCCTGTCTCAGCCACTGAACAACTGGGTGTTAAGTGTGCGTCACCATGCCTGACTAATGTTCTATTTTTGAGTTGATTTCAAATGCACAAAACCTGTGAGGCCAACACTCTATCCACAAAGTCACTGAAAGAAAACTAAGAAATCAGGCTGGCAAGTCCCTAGGCAAATAATGTTTTCAACATGTGCCTTTTTACCCCTATTCCTAAGAAATATTTAGATAAAAGTCTCATGATTCCCAAGGATTTAAGAATTTTAGAAAAATCCTTTTTTACAGATGAGATGAATATAACAGAGATTGGGTGACTTGCTAAAAATTACAGTTCAGATTTTTAAAAAATTTAAATATATTCCCCTAAAAAAAGAATTTAAGGGAGCCAAGGAGTCCTAAGAGAATTATAAATTCTGGGGTCCTGAGTTTCATGGTTTTCTACATAGTTCTGACTCAACTGTTATTTCTTCATTTACATGAATTTAAAATCGTCAAATTAAAATGATTTACAGGCTAACATGAATCTGACTCCTGCTGCACTAGTGAATTGGAAAAACCTGCTCTGCAGCCATCCTTCATGCCTAGAAAATGAAAACAGAGCCACACACAGTACACAGACACTTTAAACATGAAGCCATGAGGCCCACACGCTTCTAGGGTTAGTCCACCAACGTTCTTTTTCTGTGTGAAGAGGACATCCTACCCGGTAAGGGCAAGTTTTGGTGAGCTGGAATTCACTCGTTGTGAAGTTAATCATTCGAAAATCAGTGCCAAACCTACAAAGACAAAAACCAAATAGCATTACAATCCTCAAAAAGAAGGAATTAATAATAATGTGTGCACTTATTTATTTATCTATGTGCATACACACAGATTCACCTCACCCTGGCACTAGCCTGCCTTAGCCCACTCCACCCAACCCTACCCAGCATACTGTAAGAGCTTAAAATGCAGCACTCAGGGGATGAGTATGATGGCAGAGTGTGAAGAAACATACAGTGACAAAAAAACCCTCTAAATATGAAGTGGTTTTTTTTCCTCCAAATGGTTTTCAGACATGGAACCTAAAAGGAAGTAAATAAAAGGCAAGTTCATCCCCCAGACACATTTGGTGACATCTGGAGACACTGCTAGGTGCTTCAGCTGGTGAAATCTTAGTGGCCCCTCTGGGGAGCATCAGCGATGTTGGTGAACACCCTTCAATACATGAGACAGCACATGCACATGCGCACACATCTCCTATTCAAAATGTCACTGGTGCAGAGGCTGAGAAACCTGGGGTAACAGATACATTCCCAAACTGAAAGGAGGCAATGTTCTAATTACAACTGTGATTACACGGAAATAATGATAACAGACATGAATGAACACTACCATCATTTCTTACAGTCTGACTATACATTAAAATACACCAAAATACTACTTATTTTTCTTGCTAAGTTGTCATCTAGCCTTGAACATGCCATCCTGCTGCCTCAGGCCTGAAAAGCTAGGGTTACACATATGCACCACAGCAGCCAGCTTCAAACTCATCTCAGCATGTTGCACACTCTCGATTTCAGTAGTGTACCCGAAAGTCACGATGGTAAAGGTTCCTTAACACAAGAAAAGAAGAACACGACCCTGCTATTCCCCTTCTAGGTACCCTCCCCCAGAAGAATTAAAGACATATGACAGAGATACATGCATGCCCAGTTTACAGCAGCACAATGCATAATATCTAAGTATTGAAAGCACCCTATCTGTCCATGAACAGATGAATGTATAAAGAAAATGTAGTTTTACACACATTGGAGTACTATTCTATCATAAAGAAGGATGAAATGGAGACATCTGTAAGAAAATGGATGCATCCTGAGATCATAATGTTAAGTGAAATAAATCGGACACACAAGCTTCACTATCACAGGAGGGGAAGGAATGAAACAATTAAGATGGGTTATAAACATGCACCCACTCCCCAGAAGGCATGTAATCTCTATGCACAGCAAACACATACTAATAAAAATAAATTGTTTCATCTTTAAAAAAAAAAAAAACAGAATACCCATCAGATAGTGGGTCGACACAGTGACACACAAGGTACCAGACAACATACAGCGAGGAACTTCAAACAAGTGACAAGCACCAAGGGGCTGGGTGCTCACGTACACAGCTATGAATTGGGGCTGGGTACATGCACACACAGAGGCTGGCAGACAGAAGCATGGGGCTTCTTCAATGGCTCTGAGTCTTGGCTGTGTTTCCCGCTGCCCCTCACACGAAGTGTCTCCCTACCATCTGTGCAGCAGGCGCACTGCGGCTTCCGGCTTAGGGTACAAGGAGAGAGGCAACAGCTGCAAGGACACTGGCAGGGAGGACGGGTTCCTTACCACGAAGTACTTTGCCTGGATGTGGAGAGAAGAGGGTTAGCTCAGCAAAGGACACGGCATCCTCTTGAAATATCCCTGCCAAGACAGCATAACTTCCATCTAGCAACAAGGAACTATCACAACTCTAACAGAGATACAGCTTAGTAAAAAAGTGGTCTGCGTACCTCCAACAAGGTCTTTGCAGGCTGGGGGTTAACTCACTGGTAGCATAAATACTCAACATGTGTTTGATCCCTAACACCAAAAACAGTAACAAAAAAAAGTAGGTTGTGGAGGAACAAAACCACTAAAAAGACAATGCAATTAGACCTTGGGCTGCACCCTGAACTGGTAAATAAAACACTGTAAAGCATGATAGTAAGTTCACTGGAAAAAGTTCAATACAAACCATACATTAGAACATTCTGATTAGTATTTCATGTTTTGATTTTGGTAGTTATACTCGTTATATTTTAAAAATGCCACTGTTCTAAAATAATTCATAGTGAAATAGAGGTAAGGAGCCTACCATCTGCTCCTCTCAAATGGTTCATAAAAATATGAGTAGCGAGAGGGAACAAAGAAATAAGTGTGAGAAAAGTTTAACACTGTTGAATCTTGGTGAAGGGCCAGTGAGAGTTCTTGGAACTTTTCTCTAAGTACAAATTACTTAAAAACAAAAAGTTAAATGCAAAGAACAAAAGCAATCTTAAGCATCACCCTAAGAAGCTCAATGAGCACTGCTAATGTGTATGCCGCTACTTCAATCACAGAACACAGTTCTGGGTGTGAGACTAAGTAGAAGGCCACTGGTGGCGCCTTTCCTCTGCCCGCCCCCTGCTACCCTGGCTGGCTAGAGAGGCATGCATGAGGAAGGAAGCCAACACACTGAGGATGAAAAGTAAATGCACAGACGGAGCTTACAACCCAGAGGCATCACAGAGCAGCCTGGCTTGCTCTGGGCTTTTTTCAGCTTCTTGCTAAGAAGCTAAGTCCTGTCTAAGCCTACATTAGCTAAGATTTTTCTCTGTTAGTAAGCTGAGTACTTTCTTAACCCGTGTTTCATTTATGAAGTTCACATTCGATTCAAAATTTGTTCAATGCATGTTCAATCATCCTGTTCTTCTGAAATTATCTCTTAAGTGCCCTAATGATGCAGGTGTATGAATTTACAGTAATTTTGGTTCTGAAATTTTGGTTCTGTTCTGAAACAGTATCTCCAAGTAGACATACAGAAAAATCCTGGTTTGCGAGTTATTTGTTCTACAAGTGTTCCACAAGGTGAGTAAACATTCCTAATAAATTTTTACTTGATAAATTACTAATGTCTTACAATAGGAGTAGTACGTGACACCGAATGCCACATGCTCACAACTGGACCACTGGTGGTTCACCCCACCCCACCCCCACACACGCAGGATCATCTCCCAACAGCAAGAGGTTATGGAGGTGATCTCATCTGCCGAGGAAGAGGAGAAAAAGGCAGAGGACCCCTCACTTCAGATGAGACTAGGAAGATGTGTAAAATGAGGGAAACTACAAAATTTTGTAGAAAAGTAACACCTGAATAAGGACACAGCAGTGCAAGCAAAGAACCTGTCCAACAATGAACTGTCCCATTTCTACGGAATTCTAGAAAGGGAGTAACAGCAAGCATCGCTGGACAGGCTCTTTGTTAAAGCTGCACACGAAGAGGAAGGTTCCACCAAGCCAAAAGGCAGCAGTAGCCCCCTTAGTGCAGCCGTCCCACACAGCAGCCTCCTCTCGCTTATCTCCCTCACACCAGCCGGGAAGGTTTCAAATGTAAGTGCAGGTTAATCTGCCTTTCTTAATGGCTTGTATTTTCTTTATTATTTCATGTTCTATTATAGTATTGTAATCACTTTTACATGAATATTTTTAGGTTGTGGAATGAATCATCTGTGTTTTCATTATTTCTTAGGGGGAAATTTGCTTTGATATACAAGTGCTTTGGATTACAAGCATGTTTCCGTAACAAATTATGTTCACAAACCCAGGTTTTACCGTACTCTGAAAATTCAAGAACTAGGGTATCACTGACAAAGAGATGAAAAGACACACTGTGCTTACCACACTGTTCCGAAGGGCAGTCGCACTGAAGTTCAACACCAGGCCAGGCTCTGTGACCAAACGAGGCAAAAAGAAAGGAAAGGGTTCCAACTCCTTGGATTTTTTGAAGTGGGCAAACTGAGTCATTCCTAAAACATTCCTCCTGTGTAATTGAGAAAGACATTACCATGGAAAACAACTTAAAAATTTTAAAAATGAAGGAAATCACTAAATACCACTCCTATTCAAAGGAAAAAGGGTTCTTGGGGAAAATGGCTTATGCTAGCGTAAGTCTGAGGTAGAGAAAGCATAAGATTGTCTTTGGAAGGTGGAGTGTGTAATTCCATGGTAGGGTGCATGATTAGCACTGCCTGTGTTTAATGCCCAGAAAATGTTGACCTAGAACATTCTATTTTACTGGAAAGCAATCAAATGCTCATAGAATGATAGCAAAAATCAGAGACATACAAGCTTCCCATGCTAAATTTATCATTAAAAATAATGACTGTAAATAGAGAACAATGCACTGAAGAAACTAGTGAAGCTCAAAAGAGGACCCATCATAAAAAATAAAAAAACACTTCCTAGTATATGTAGAATAAACAAAATAGAAACATCACCATTTTGCAGCTGTAATAACAGTAATGGATTCAGGTAAGGATTATCCACGAGTGCTAAAATCACAGAGCAAAACATTCCTAGGTTTCAATTAGCAGTAATAGCACCTTGGATAAACCTCACTGACTACAATACTACCAGTGCTAAAACATTCTTAGAGAACAATACATTTGTGTGGTATCAAATCATCATAGCACACATTATTTTTTAATTACAAAAAGGAAAACAGTATGGAAAGTGAAGAGATCTGTTATGCATCACCTAAATCAAATGAAATAACAATATTAATAGTGGGACAAACTGACAACTTATGCACCTCCTGATGTGATGCACGATACAAGAGCAATACGGTATAGTATTCTTGCTAAAAATGCTTAATTTCCATGTAAACCTAAGGAACCAATCACAAAAATCCAATATGGACCAGGACTCAAAAACTTGTCAACATGACGAAAAGTGAAAACTGGAATCCTGATCTGGCCTATAGAAATAAGACAACCACATGCAAAGCTTGGTCCTTGAACACACTAGGAACAAAAGAAAAAAAGAAAACAAACCTGTAATAAATATTAGCTCAACTAAGGAAATTTTAATATAAACTCTGTTACATAATTCCACAGATGTTGAATTTGTTGGATATGCAATGGAAATAAGTAATTTCCTAATAAAGTGTTGAGGGTTCCTAGGCAAGTACTGATACATACAGCTCACTATCAAACGACTTGGCAAAAAATGAATGAATATGTGTGTAACAAAGATACAAAATGAAGGAAACGGGAAAAATGGTAAAAGGCGAACACCTCATAAACACAATCTATTTGAGGAATATTTGGATGCTTCCCGCATTATCCTTTCAATTTTTTTTTTGGGGGGGGGCTGAAACTTGTCAAAAGAAAAAGATAAAGACAAATATCACCAACCACTAAAACTTGAGTATAATTTCAAAAAACTACTACTTAATAGTTTCTCCCTACTGCTTAACAACAGAACAAAGTTGAAGACTTACCTACAGACATCACCATTTTTATATTTCTTCCACCTTTCATACAAGTTATTTGCAAGTTCCGAATCCATATCCCAGGTAGACCGATCCAGGGAAAGGCTCCCAACCCAGTTAGGTTTCTCTAGAAGGGTAGACCAAATTTAGTGTTTAGATTTCTAGAAAGTACAGTTAATTAATAACCATCAAGGGCTGACTGTTAAAACATCTCAAACTGAGAGGTCTATAGAGTAATAAATGCCACCTCTTTCTCCTGCTACTTAACTGGAAGTCCCTCTAACTCAATGGCAAATGATATATCAAATTAAACGTGCAAAACAAAACAAAATCAAATTATGTAAAGGTATTAACATAAAAGACACATGGCTCGTGAATACAGCCTGAAACAAATTAAGATTATATTTGTAGCATTTTTAAGAGCTTTAAATCTGAAATGTAAAACTGCTTCCATGTAAATGCGTTTATCATCCCAGTCTTTCAGGATCCTATGTCAAGTGCTGAGAGACAAATGCCGCTTCTCACAAAAAGGCAGACCAGGGGAGACGCTGCACAAGCTGCACCCTTACACACCAGTCCACTGTTCATGGCACCCTCCCTGCTTGTCTCTGCTAAGCAGAGTACCACCAAGAAGAAAAGATAGGACACTCCCAAAAGAAATGTCTGTACTTGAAAACTCTCCTTTTAAATAGCTTAATCAATTGAAATACAAAAAAAACAAATATATATATATATACACACACACACACACACACATACACACACACACACACATATACATATATACATGTATATGTATATATATGTTTTTTAATCCAGAAAACTAAAAACTATTTCCGTATCAACACTCTGGCCTTCAGCCTCACACTACCATTAGCACCCCCATGAGATGTTTATACCCTATAGCTTAAGTCTGCAAATGCAATTCCAAATTGCTTTTACTAGCTTCTAGCCAGCTCTTTTATAAAAGAACTAGAATCTTCAAATTTTCCTGGTGAGGCTATTACAATGATCAAACAACATTATTTTTTAAAAGGCCCTTACAAAAGCCTAAGCTACTAAATAAGAGCATTACTCAACAAGTACCCTAGATGTGTTTTGGAGGATTCTTAACAATTTGAAGTCATTTTTTCAATGATCATGCTCTCTAAGAATAGAATATGACACAATTACTTTAACAGAATGAATTTGCCACCTAATTTCACTCACTACTTCCCAGTTCCCCCCAAATTCAAATTCTACAGAAAGCCTAAGGGCAAAATACTTACCCACTTTTGATTTTCCCATGAAATAATGCATGCCACAATGTGCTATCACTTCAAAACCCAGACTCCCTTCCTAGATTGAAAAGTAATATATGAATAACTTAAATCAAAACACTTGGCATAAAAATCCTAATGCACTAAAATATGAAGCAGACACTGGCCTCCACCTCCATGGACTCCCCTTTCACCAGGAGCCAGACAACTAGAAAGACATGTCTTGGTGTTCTTCATCCTTGAATCAGGTAGAGAAATCTGAATTGCCTTTCACAGAAGGGTCATAGCAGTGGATTCTATACAATCACCAATACTCATAAAGACAGCCACAAGACACCCAGCTACCACACGAATTAAAGATTAAATTAGTTTTAGGACAGTCTTAGTAGTGTTTTGCTTTGCTTACTGTTTTTCAACTGTACTCTAGCCCTCCGAGAAGCAGTATGCCAATCCACAGTAAGTCCTAGCCACTCGGGACATTTAACATGTCATTTCCTACACATCTGAAGAGTCCAGACTTGCTACTTCCACACACACTTGAAACCTACCTTCTGCTCCCTCCCCTCCTCACTCTTACATGTGCCTCTTAGAGACTAGAAAAAGGACATTTCTGAGAAATCTGCCCTGTTTAAAATATATAATGGTACTGACTTCGTATTTCTGTTGATTTGTGAAGTACTACCTTCAATCTTACACATAAGGGACTTCCAACTATAAAACATCAATACTAGTAAGTGAGAAAAATCATAAAGATGATTGCATGAACGTCTCATAGTGCAAAACTAGAACCCAGTGTTATACAGAATAGCCTGGATCAAAAGGAAGCAACAATAATTAAATAAAAATTACAAAAAATGAAGACATGTTTAAGAGAACCTAAATTAAACACAATTTACCTAGATTTTATAACGTATTCCTTGTGAAACCTTTCAGGCTTTAGGTTTGGCCTACTAGGAAAATTCAAGGGTTTCACGCAATAACTAAGTGTCATTTAATGAAAAGGCATTAATAAAGCATTTAACAATCTAATTTATTTGACATTACTGAGGAATGAAATTAAATTTCAATGATGTTATCTACAGCAAGCACATATCCCTTGCTTTAAAACTTTTGGAATTAAGAACTGAGGATAGGCCCAGTGAGAGAGCCCTTGCCTAGTATGCACGAGGCCCTGGGTTCCATTAACAACACCACAAAAAAATAAGAAAAAGAAAAAGCACTTTTGGAAATGAATGAAAATGAAGTTGACTGATCAATTTGGAGTGATTTATTTTATTAAATAATCTCAAATTACTTTATGAAAAGTAGATCCTTTCAAATAAAAATTTCAATGTGTAAACAAATTTACCATCTAAAGTTGGCCTGATAGCCTTCAATTTAGACAGCCATGAAGAACACAAACTTAAACCCAGTTATTAAAACCCAAGCATCATAAGTAAATAAAAAGAAAGTTGTTATTTTAAAAACTACAACATACATAGGATGTTGTAAAAAATACCTTGGTTGGTGCTGAGAAAATCTGTAGAGGTATTGCAAAAATGGCACCTATATTTGTAGTCAAAAATACATTGGTGAATAGATTTATGGCAATGTCTTTAACAGCAAGTTTCAAAGAAAATATATTCCAACAGCCTGGAGGTAGAAATAAAGGGCCAGTGAAATTCAGAATCTAAAAAGAAAAGAAGCAAGAAAGATTACTTTTCCTAACACTGATTACATTTAAAATCCCTATAAAGTATGATGCTAGAGTTCTTCTACACACGAGAAAGTGTAAGTTTATTGAATTAGTTCTAGTCCAAAGACTGAAACATTTCAAATATTGTTTAATGTGCCATTATCTTCAGTTTCACAAATGGTACTTTGCAAACTCTATTTTATCATTAATCAGATTTATTTTTACTAAATAAAATTTTTAGTACAAATCATATTAACATTTTAAATAACGTTAAGAGTAAGTATTCTTAAAAGATACACGCTGATTATTTTGAGCTCTTTGAACAACAGTTGAAAAATGAGAAGCAGGCAGGCTGCTGAGATGGGCGAGGAAAGGAAAGAGAGAGCTCCTAAAAGGCATTCTGAAATAGTGAAAGAAAAACATGTGCTTAAATTGTACACAATTAAATTTTGTAAGTATTATCTGCATAGCATTTGACTAAAGTCAAAGTAAAGCTACAATAAGCCAAAGCTTTGAGAAACATTACCTTTAAAATGTGCTTGGTTTCCTTGGAAACAAACACATCCTTTAACACAACGCCTCGGTCAAAATGGTTGAGGCACCACATGGACCACACTCCTGACATGTTCTCGTGACTCTCTATATGAAACCGGGCTGCAGAGGAGTCCACTCTGAAATACCTGTGGGCAGCAGACACGGGGGCAGTTAACCTGAGTGTGAGAAAACCATCAGCTTTTGAAGCAGCCTCCGACTGCAAAGAGGGGAGCAGCATAAAACACTGCCGCTGGCAATGACTAGATGTCACTCCCTCAAGCTCTCTCACCCACAGCAGAGAAGGCCAGAAGTGAGCCAGCGATGGCCAGGCTAGCTCACGAAGACCACCAGGGCAAAAGCAGCTCTGAATGCCACTCAGAAATCAGCATGGGCACTTCCGTCCACCCACCTGACCCCCTGGGCCTGGAACCTACTTCATGAGTTGAATTACTTAGCTTGCTCTTCCTGTTTTTCTAGGAAACCTTTCACTGTCTCAACAGTGCTGACACAAGGGGAGGCAACTCCAGAAAGGGAATTACACAAGTCATATCACATATTTCAGAAGCATTTACAGACGAAAAAGCCATGATTTTAGGGAACGTGGAAAGAACGTACCCATGCACCACTGGGGAGGAGAGGCACGCTTTTAGTGTTGGAGTGTTTTTTGTTTTCTTCACGTCTTCTGTAATTCCACTGTCACATGTTGTAGCTGCTTTTTGTGTAAAGAAATAAATGTGAAGTGTAAGTATCTTTCTTTCATTAAGCCTGAACAAAAATAAGATAGAGGTTTTACTTATAACTTTTAATTCACTTTGCTGACATAATTAGAACTGTGAATCACATATATATGGTAACACACTTTCTCAAATGCTCCTGTTCTTTACTGGCTTGTTGCCAATGATCTGGAATATGAGGTCTACACCCCCTCCTGTTAAAACCTTTTACTTCTTCTTTTTGGGGAAAAAGTTAAGAATACTTTGTGGCTCTTCCTTCACACAAATATGTCTTTACCATAATAAGAGGAAAGTCCTAGGTCTGCCAGAGGTGACAGAAGTGAGATGCAGCGCTCACTGGTGGGGTGGAGAAGAGCATTTAGAGGCCATAATCACAAGACAGGGATGAGACCTGACAGCAGAGAGCTTAACTGTGATCAGTGGGAGTGAGCTTCAAACACCACTCACTCATGAAAATAATGTTTTTAGGCTTTCCTTGATCTAGGTCATAATGCTAAGTCACTGATGTTGAGTTTTTAACTTTCATGCTAATACTCAATTTTCTTTAACGCTGTACACATGCTTCCAATAACAATTCAAATGCTACTAACAACAACAAAAAAAAAGAAGAAAAGAAACTAACATCTACCTTCTTAAAACAGAGAAAACGACTGTTAGCACTTTCTTGAGTATCCATCCTTCTAGGTGCTCTGTACCTAAACAGACTCCCTTTAAAAAGCAAGATGACCACAGACACTTGCGCTGCAAGACCATGGGCACCTTTTAGTAGCTACAGAGGGTGACCTCAATTTAATAATGACCCATCAGTGGATGCTTAAGGCTATTCTGTTATCATAAATAACACACATTTCTGTAGTTACAGTTTAGGGGGTGGTTAGGAAAAGGTATCACTACACTGCTCAGGCTCAAGTGATCCTCCTGCCTCAGCCTCCTGTGTAGCTGAGACACAGGCACATGCCACTACACCCAATCTGATGTAGTTTTAAATACACATAAACACGTATCTGTAGGATACACTGCTACTACTAGAATTAACGATAAAAGAATAAGTGATTTTAAATTTTCATGGAGACATAATTTTCCTTCTAAAACAGCCCACATATACAGTCCAGTTAAAACAACTTTTTTCCTAGTTGTCATCAACTGAGAATATTAACAACCTTTATGATCTTTACTGATCTAAGTAATAAATTATATCTCATTTATTGCTTTGAATTATGTTTCTTGAAATATGAGTGAGGCTGGACATGTAGCCCTATAACTAAAATCCATCTGAATTCCTCTGCAGAACTCTTAACTGTAAGTAAGAACCTGAAGACAGGACAGGGTTCCTACTCATTCAACGTTCAGCCACATTCTTCACAAGGGAAAGAAACTGGGCAACATAACTAAGCTACCTGTGGAAGCCACATCTCCAACAAACACAGGTCTACCCGAGTTCTGCAAGTCAAGTTAAACTTACATGCTGTAGCTTTAAATGCTACAGAGGAGAATACAAGTGCCATCAGCACGTTTTACATCATTCTACCTCTCCAAAACACAAAGACTTTGGTTTATTGAAACTAGAACCTTTTTAAAACCATGTCTCATTTGCAGTTTCAAGTAGCTATGCAGAAAGCACTGTCAAATAATCAACTAGATGAAAAGAAAAGACAAGCTCCAGTATTTTTTAAATGGATACCTTTGCAAGTGAAAGAGGCAATTTTGGTGAAGTTCGTTGTAGAAGTAGGTAGTAGTACTGGTTTAAACTGCAGAGACAGAGCATCCCTTTGGGAGATGTGATGGACATCCTATAAGAAGAAAACTCCAATTACTACTCTCAGTCAGGAGACTATTTATATAGTTTGAAGGTACTCTGTTAAAATAAGTAAGGAGCACAGCTCACAGTACCTAACAATTGCTCAGCAGATGTGTCTGCCAGAAGGATGGGGGTAACTTCCACACAAATCTGGGTTCAACCAAGGGAGAATGGGCTTAAATGAAAGCAAAATGTAACAGAAACAACTATTTTTGCATCTCTTCCTATTTTTGCATCTCTTCCTGAAAAGCTCTCGTACCCTACAATTCAGTGCCAACTTGTAATTTCAAATTCTACTTTAAGTAAACATTCATTAATACCTGTATCCAGGGGGCTGGGGATATAGCTCAGTGGAATAAGCGCCTGCCTAGCAAGCACAGGGTCCTGAGTTCGATCCCCAGTACCGCCAAAAAAAAAAAAAAAAAAAAAATACCTGTATCCAGATAAGGCTGTTTCCTGAATGTAATACATACATATTCACTGCTGAATCATCTGTCCAAAAGAATCAAAACAATGAGATTAAAACAAAAAGTCATCTCATTCCCAGACATTAATACTGTAATTAATTATACATTTCTACAAAAAATGTTAACCTTTTTGATACTGTAATCAAAACCAGAAGCTATTTCCTTTTGGGTATTGTTTTAAATCACAAGAAAAAAGATCCTTACAAAAAAGACCAGCCTAATAATGTGGGCTCTCTAAATGAAGAACTACCAGGACAGAAATTATAAGGTTAGGCTTATACTATGCTCTTTTGCAGGAAACTAATTGAATAAACAGCCATGTTTGGAAAGAATTAAACTGTGACATCTCAGAACACAGGCTACCTTTTTTCCAGACCTTGCCAAAAGAAATGTTTCCCATGGAACAGGGCTCTTATCCACATTTGTGTTTACCTGTCTATTATGAGAGTCACCAGAAATTATAAACCCAAGATAAGAAAGCTTTCCTGCAATTCATCACGACTCCCACCAGTCATGAGGACTAGAAGGAATTGGTGTCCAGCTCATAATTCAGAAGCCAACAGGGCTCAGCATATAGCTCAGTGGAACAACATGTGTTTATCCTATGTGAGGACCTAGGTTTTATCCCTAGAACCAAGACAGAAAACTGCAAATAAAAAGCTATGCTTTTATGTACCATTTTTGCATTTCTTTTACATATGTATTTATATATTTACATTAATATTTTTCCTATATTAACATTGTTTTCCTACACAGCAGTCATTATACCCAAAGGTTAACAGTAAAACCTACAGTACAAATCTCATGGATCATACAATACATATTCCCTACCAAAATTATTAGAAACTTAAACTAGTGAGATAGGTTATTTCTAGAACACATATTTCTAAAGATAAAATTCATGTAACTGAACACTAAAATTCTACTGTAATTCTAGTTGCCAGGCATCCAAGAACTAGCTACAGTGTTGACTATCAAGAACACAAAACAGCATGATTTCATCAACCAAACTTTTTGCAGTTCAGTAAAACTGGAATAAGAGACCTAAGACTTGAAACACTTTACATAAAGCTCCAAGAAAATGATTCCACAAGGACTCAGAATAGCTTGCACTGGTTATTTAACTTACCCTCAAAATAATAATATAGCCTTACTAGCAGCTGCAGTTTGACAGCCAGTTACAACTGCAATCTCTTAATAAAAGCGAAGCCTTTTGGTCTTGATTTGCTCTGATGCAATCTACAAGAAAGTGCTACTAACTGATAATGCAAGGTTAATGAAAATATGCTATAGCAAAGTTTTTATTTAGTTTTGTGGTGCTGGGGATCAAACTCAGAGCCTCATGCATGCTAAGCACACACTCTACTCGAGTTAATACCGTGCCCTATAGTGAAAACTGTAGGAAATTTCATCTTACCTGAGGTTTTAGATTTATCTGTTGCTACATAAACAATAGAAAGATGATCTAACAAATCTTGAGTGTTTTCTTCAAATTCTTTTGAGGAGTTTTCCATTGTTACAATTATGCTCATTTGTAAGTGCAAAACATCATCAGATTCCAGATAACAACTCTGAGATAGGAGGGAGAGGGAGAAAAACGGAAAAACTCAAAAAAATAAAAAATCATCTGAACTTTGTGATTTTAAATTTTTGAAAAAGAAAAGCACTTAAGACAACAGCATGTTTATTTCTGAGAACAGAACATGAGTGCTGTTTTAGTTTTTTATTTTTAAGCAAAGAGACAGGAAGGAGGGCTGAAAGGAAATACTAAATATTTTACTTTACCTTTAATTGCTGACACACTTTATTATGTAAACTGCACTCCAGATGCACCTGCAAAAGGCTGGTATTAGTGGTTTCTGCCTAAAATAAGAAAAGAGGGGGAAAGAACTTAATAGGAAACAAAAGGCACATGCTAGCATTAACAGTAAACAACCCATCACTTATTCAGAAACCACATTTATTCATTCATTCACTCAACAAATATTTGCGCATCTGCTTAGTGCTGGGCATTATTCTATTTACTGGAAATGTAACAGTGACCAAAGCAGAAAAACGTGCTGACAGTGAGCTTACCTTCTAAAGAAAATCATAAATTCTCCTGTAGGCAACACAAAAATTCTTAGAATAACAATAAGCAGGTAAGGATGTTCTGAATACACATAGGAATACTGTCCTCCAGCATTTCTACGGTGTGCTATTAAGTGTTTAAACAGAGAAGTCTACTTTTATGTTAACAATCAGTTCATTGTTTTTATGTTTGCCTTCTATCAGTACAATGACCTTCAGAAGCCATGATTCCTGAGTCAGACAAAACTAAAAAATGTCCAAATTCAGAGCCAGGCATATAGCTCAGCAGCACAGTGCCTACCTGGCAAGTACAAAGTCCCAAGTTCAATTCCAGGTACCAAAAAAAGAAAGTCCAAATTCAACTGGCTATTGTAGTATGTGGAAGAGCTATGGATGCAAGAGACAAAGGTGTATGAAAAGAATACAGGACTCTGTGAAGTTGAAAGGTCTTAGTCACACTGGACTATATCTACACATGCTCAAGGAAAGGAACAAACCAATCAAGGGGACACAACCAGTACAGTGGGACAGTAGAGCCTGCCGATGTATGAATACACAGAAAAGCTAGTTAGTGCAACAGGTCAAGCTACAGAATCCAGGTCACAAGATTTCCTGTTTCATAAAGCTGATGTTGCTGGTATAGTGAATATAAACAGGAGCCACAGTGAGAGCACCAGGAAATCTCCAAATTAAGAAAGCACTCCCTAAAACCTACCCTACTTTACCATATGTGAGCTCTACTAACTCCAGGAGGATGTGTTAAATAGAATCACCACAATCACAGTTAGTCTGTCAGGTTTTTAAAGATTTCAGTACATTATATAAAAATGTATCTAGGGACTGGGGCTGTAGCTCAGCAGTAAAGTATGAGCTCAAGCATGCACAAGGTCCGTGGTTCAATCCCCAGAACCAAAACTACGATCACCACCAAAGTGTTAACTACTCCACTTGTCATGCAAGCAAGTTAAGTGCAGAAAAAAAGAGTAAAATATATTAATTTTTCACTACAGTAAAGATATTAAGGGCACTTTAATCTTATAAATGGTACCAAATACTAATAGGCTTTTTAAAAATTAGTGCTTAGTAACTGCTAGTATCCTTAGAACATGATCTGTAATCTCAATCTAAAAACTTAACAAGATTTTTGATTCTTTCTATGAACAAATTCCTCCACCAAAGACATAAAAAAAGCCACACTTTGCAAAACTGCTTTAACCACAATCACAAATAGTCTTCAGCAGCCAAATCCAGCAGGAAACTTCTGTGAGTCCCTTCTCCCTCCCTAAATTTTAACTATCTGTCTCTCAGTTTTTCTCCTCCCTCCAGGCTTCTCCTGTTCCAACACCAGAGGCTAGATTCCGGCTGCCATCCAGGCCTCTCCTGCTTCACTGGGTGCTGTCTAACAAACTGAGCGCACCTACTCAGGCCCCTCCACCTCAGACCTTTGTGCACACCACAGTCCAACCAGAGAAGGGCATCGCAGGTACCTTCACATTACCCTAAGCAAAGCACCCTGGCTGTGTCCCTCACCCTAGCACTGGTGTTCAGCATCCGCGCCATTATTCACACAACTGTTTAAGCTAGAAATCTGAAAACTTACCTTCAGATCCATAACCGAGTTACACTGATGGCACCTCTTCAACTGCCCTTAAATCCATTTGCACACTTTTTTGAGAGTTTTGTTTTGCTTTCTGTGGTACTGAAGCTTGAATCCAGGGGCTTTGTAGTTCTCAGTTCTTTGAGGTAATTTTTGAGACAGTCTCGCTAAGTTACTAAGCTATACTGGGCTTGAACTTCACTCTTAATACACTGGAGACCTGAGGTTGTTGGCAAGCTGCCCCCATAGGCTAAGTCCAGTCCCCAGCCTGTTTCTGCAAACAAAACTGCACTGGAACACAGCTATGCAGTTCCTTTCCGTACTGTACTGACTATGGCAGTGATGTGACCCTTTTAGAGCTTCACTGATAACGAACAGCCCACTGCAGCACATGAGCCACAGGTTTGCCCGTGCTGGTCTACAGTTATTTCTGTACTCCAACACTGCCAACTATTTGCAACACAGACTGTGTGGTCTGCAAAACCAAAATATTCTAACCACACAAAACTACAGAAAAGGTTTATGGTGCAATTACTTCCTCCCAGCCCCCTGCATCCACTCCTGCCCTTTCTACTCCATTCTCCACACTGCTTCAAGAGTGAGTTCACAGGGCTGGAGGTAGAGCTCAGTGCGGAGTGCAACCTAGCAAGCCTAACCCTGGCCTCCATCTCCGGCACAAGAATAAATAAATAAATATATGTGTAGACAGACAGACAGACAGATAGATAGATAGATAGATAGATACATAAGATATATATAAAGAGAGATAGATAAAGAGAGAGAGAGAGAGAGAGAGAGAGGGAGGGAGGGATAGAAACCCCTCAAAGATGCCTATAACCTTGCACAGACTCCTCACTTGGCACAAGTCTACCTTCTTTACTGCAGCTACAAAATCCAGACACCTGTCTTGTCTCTACCTCTTTCTCCTGTGCCAGCCTCACCAGTACACCTTCCTGTTCTCTCTTTCACACTTTGAATTTGCTATTCCTGTGCTTTAAACCCACAACCCCTCCTGCCCTCTCTTCCACCTACCACCCAATGCATCTTCATGCCTCAGCTGCAACAGCCCTCTCAAACCTCAACACTGGGTAGAGCTGCCCACAACTCACACCTGTGGCACCTTTCATAAAGCTCCTCGACAAACTGTAGCAACCCAGTTGTTATGGTTGGGGGTTTTTTTGCAAGGGGAAACAATATAATAGAGGACACATCTTTTGTAAGATTATTTATGACAGTCACCCAAAGAATGATGTACAAAAGAGTGCAGGAGATCTATCCACACACTAAAGACCACAGAACCCAGCCAAGGGCCTGGATCCCACAGAAATGCCCTGCATGAGTTCAGCTGAAGACCTACAGCCCACAACCATGTCCCCCATGAGTCCACCTGGAGGCTCAGAGCCCACGACAATGCCTCATGCAGTCCTGTTTCATGGATCTGTGCTAGGAAGACCCAAGGGTCAGTAATAGAATCTTGAAAGTCTGTGCCAGCAGGATGAAGGATCTGTACTAGCAAGCTGCAGGATCTACACTGGAGCCAAGAAGCAATGCTCAAAGTAAGAACCAGAGCTGCCTTGAAAAGTACCACAGCCATCCTCAGCAGCAGTGAGGTCCTGAGCTCCTCTGATGATAAGGGAAGCTGAGTTCCCATCAGGAAAGCCAGCGTGACAAGCTCCTCCAAAAGAACCAAGAGCTCCTTATAGCTTCTACCAGCTTCCAACAGCCTCTCTCAGTTCCCAATAGCCTAACCTTCTTCTTCTCCAGTTCTGCCTCTTATGCTGCCAGCAACAGTCCTCAAGTGGGCCTCCCACACCCAGCACCATGCTTACTCAGTTCAGCTGGTAGTTACAAGCTGATCACCAGTTGTCAATCCACCACACTAGTTAAGGTCTAAGGAGACTTTAAGCATCTTGTTTGGTGCTTTTATCACAATGCCCAGTGCCAGGCATGGTGGCGCACGACTGTAATTCCAGCACTTGGGAGGCTGAGGGAAGAGGATCTTTGTGAGTTCAAGAGCAACCTGGGTTACAACGCGAGCTTAAGGCCAGCCTGAACTGCAGAGCAAGACCCTGTCTGTCTCAAAGAGCCAAAAAAAAACCAAAAAAAAAGACAAAACATGCCCATCACTTAGCTGACCCTCAATATATAGTTGGTAAGTGATTAAGTACAAGACACACACAGTCACAGATGTTATGGAATTGTGCAAGCTTGAAATGGGTAAGAAATTAAAAATAATAATGCCTATAAAATAAAAAATATAGCTGGGTGTGGTGGTGCACACCTGTAATCCCAGCACTCAGGAGGGTGAGGCAGGAGGATCACTGTGAGTTCAAGGCCAGCCTGAACTACATAGTGAATCCTTATCTCAAAAAGACCAAAAAATACAAAAATCTGACATTTGATGTTTACTACTAATACAAAATTATCAAAAAAAATTTAAACCTAACATCAGCACATGTTCAAAGCTCATTTATAGTGAAGTTTCTAAAAAGAGATCTGTATTTCTCTTCCCTAAACTACTTCTTCAAATGGATAGATGTTCAAAGTCCAAAGATACAGTTTTGAAGATGATTAAAAGCACACTTTCACAATGAGTTGGTGCAATTTAAAACCTAATATTTCATCATCTTTATTTTTGCATGGATAAATTTATAATTTGCCACTAAGCAAGATTCATCTATTAGCTTAAAGTATAACAGAAATAAACCACCACAGGTTATCTCTTATTCAAAATGCTTAGGACCAGAAATGTTTTGTATTTTTAGGGATTTTGGAATATTTCCACATGGGACCCAAGTCTAAACATGAAATTCATTTATGTTTCATATATACCTGATACATACAGACTAGAGATAACTGTATATAGTATTTTTAACAATTTTTCTGGTGAAACAAAATTTACATATAGTCAGCCACTGGACTTACAGTGTTATGTTGGGGCTCAAAAATACTTGGATTTTCTGATTAGAAAAGCAAAACCTATACTTCATTTGCTGTAGAACGTATTTTAGAAACCCACAAGGGGGAGTTCTAACACCTCCAAACCTTCACTGAGGGGTGCTGATTATTCCAAGAGAAATGTGAAAGTTCATGTCTTTCTCAAAAGAACAAACTAATGCAATCTTGAAAAGGAAACTATAACAAAAGCAAACCATTTGTGGCAATCATACAGACTAGGATTACAAGTTCCCCTGAAAGCGCCCACTGACCAACTGTCTGATCATGGAACAACCCTAAATCCAGTAACACTGGGCAGATTAGAAATGAAAAGAAAAAAAAAAAAAAAAAAAAAAAAGAAAACACAATTCTCTATTTTTGAAGCCTTCCACATTAATACATTCCTAGTATATTTTCTTGAGAGTCCATATAAAGTATACCAGCATAATCCTTGTAATTAAAAAGACAGGGAAGATGTGGTTCATATGAGTCCTATGGGAAGTTAATGGGAAAACAGGTAGAAAAACATAACACATCTTTTCATACAGTGAGTACTGTTGCCCAGTAGATCAGAGTAGACCAAGGCATCTATTCCAAGGAATTTAAAGGGCCTAAAGATTCATCAACATGTATTTGAAATTAATATCAATAAAAAATCCAGTAGTGAAGGAAATGGAAAGGCTCACACCCCTCTGCATGACACATGCTCCCAGGAGGCAATAGACAGAGTGCAGTTGAGGGGACTGGATAGTGACAGAAAGGAAAAAACCACCTCCCTTTCCTGGCTAAGGAGCTGGTCTTAGAAACAGTGAGAGAATTTGAGGGACTGTGCTCAAGAAAATAGTAGCAGTCACAGTTCCAAGTCGTGTTAGATGTCTTCTATCCACAGGAGTAGAGCAGATCCTTACAAAAGTGTAACAGAATCTACACTATATGAATCCGTGCAGAATGAACAGGACACTTAAAATTATCATGTTCCCAGTAATAAACACACATAAGAACCTTCCATTTAAGAAGTATGACCTATTAAATATAAAAGAATTATTTAGAGGCAGGGTGTGGTGGTGCATACCTGTAATCCCAGCACTCCAAGAGGCTGAGGCAGAAGGATTACAAGTTTGAGCTCAGCTTAACCAACTTAGTAAGATTTTGTATCAATAACAGAACATAAGGGCTGTGGATATAGTTCAGTGTGAAGGCTCTAGATTCAATCCCCAGTACCAAAAACAAAAACAAAACAACATGAAGCCCAACTTTAAATTCTAATTGTGTCAGACACTCCCCTTCTACATTTTTGAGTGCTAAATTTTGGAAGTCTTTATAAAATCTGTTATACCAACATGTACATATACAAGAACATAGATTCTGTAAAAACCATGGAAACACTGCAGCCAATCATCCCCGCACACAGGGCTGAATAGAACACTCTCTGCACAGCAAACAACATTGTCTAAAAGAGGAGTGATCTTTGGTCCTTTCCATGTAAGACTTGGGCTCTATACCCAAATTCCTAATTTAGTGCTTCCTGCTTAAAGGACAGACTCCGCTGAATTATTAGCAAGTGCTCCAAGGCTGCTTTACCCTGGTATTAAATAACAAGTTATGTTTCAACTCTGACCACAACCCTTCCATCCTCAGATACTAACTGCTTATCTTACTTGCCAAATCCACTCAAAAGAGTATTTGCAAAACCTAGGAACCGGCTGAAATGAGACTTTTCTGGTTTTGCTTCAAGGAAAGAGGCATGATGCATATGCAAAGCATTTTTCCTTCTCCACATCATTTTAGAAAAAGCAGCAGTGGTTCTGCAGTCCACACAGACTCAAGGTCAAAGACAGCCATAAATCCTCGAGGACATTCCCTCCTTCCCACCTGAGCTTCCTTTTGCAAATTTTTTGGAGGGTGCTAGAGATTGAACCCAAGGTGTTCCCATTGATCTGAATCCCCAACACTCTTCACTCTTACTTTTTTTTTAATTTCTGAAACAAGGTCTCACTAAATTGGCCAGGCAGGGCTCAACCTATGACACTCCTCCCCTGGCCTCCTGGAATGCTGAGATTTCTACCTCTACATCACCTAGTTTCCTCAACTCCCAGCAACACTGTAAGCATTAACAGAGACGCATATGAAAGCTACTGCAGAAAGTTTTCATTTGTATTAGTTTCATTCATAATTAATGTATTTAATAAAATTCCACAATAAGTTTAAGAAGCATTTTTCCCACACTAAAATTTTTATAGGGAAATTTCTCTTTCTGATTCCTTTGGCTTCTAAGTGAGGAGATTTTCCCCCCCCCGAAACACTAAATTCTTTTGGTCTTATTTCACAATTGGTTCAGGACCCAAGCCGGAATAGTGTCATTTACTGCACACCACCTCCTAACCCTCGGAAAAGTGCCAAAACCCAGGAAAAATGGGCAAAAAAACCATCTGGAGAATGAATTAACCCTTTAGATAACAAGACTGGGCTGAGCCACGTGGAGGTGGCCTGTACTGTGCACTGCCCTGGTTTCCACACCTGGGAACAGTTTTTAATGATTACAACCTGAGCTGCAGATTCAGGACAGCAGCACTGGGCTTTCACCTCGATAGGTCAAGCAGCTTATGTTGGCTCTGTCCAAAGGCAAGGCACTATTTTTTAATTGTACAGTGAGAAGCCGGATGATGCTGGGTCATAAGCAAATAGTAAGGGGATGCTGCAGGTCTGGCTCAGGCCCTGAACCAGGGGCCCAGCCTGACAAAGGGTACAGCATCTACTTAAATAGGCATGGCTATGGCAAGGGTTGGGGTACAAAAGAAAGCTGCCACTTGGTGCAGCAGTGCACACCTGTAACCCTGGCCAGTGGCAAGGCTGGCACAGGAGGATCTCAAGTTCAAAGCCATGCTGGGCAACTTAGTGAGACTACATCTCAAAGGACTAAAAGGAACAGGCATCAGGGGATCAGCTCAGGGCTCCCTGGGTTCAATCCCCAGTACTCTCCACACATATAAATGACAAAGTGCTGCAGCAGAAGACAGTGTGGTGTCGTAATTTAGCAACTGCACTTCTAGCGATATACTCAAAAATGGTAACAAGGCCTTGAGCACGTATTTGCACATTCATGTTCACAGGAAAATTTTCTACAATAGCCAATGAATGAACACACAAAAAAATTATTTATTCACACAATGGAGTATTATACATCCTTTAACAGGAGTGAAATTTTGATATATGGTTTGTAAAACAGAACTGGAAGAGGAGGAAATGGGGAAGTTAGTGTTGCATGGGTATGGAACTGCACTTTTCTTGTTTTTGTTATCTGCGGTATGAGGAATTTAACCCAGGGAGTGCTGAGCTACAACCCCAGCTCTTTTTTGTGATAAGGTCTCATGAATTCCCCAAGCTGGCCTCAAACTTGCAATCCTCTTGTCTCAGCCTCCCAAGTAGCTGGGATTACCAGGCATGTGCTGCTACCCCAGCCTTGTACTTCTGCAAGAAGTTCTGGAGATGTAACCAAGCTGGCTTTCTCCCTACCCTCCTTTCCTCTAACAAACACGCAATGCTGGGAACAACTGTTGTTAAACTTGGTGCCAGAAGAGCTTGGGGAGCATGTTTCCCAAATCTGGTAGACCTGAGTCAGCTGATGCTGACATTCTTGGGGGGCCTCTCAAAGATTCCAGGATCCAGGAAGGCTTAGTGCTGAACACACATGGAAGCCATGGGACCACACACATTCTAGTGAGTGAGTCTAGCTGTAAATGAAGGAAGGTGCCCAGAAGGACGTCAAATTCTTTGAGTATTAACTCACAGCCAAGATCATTTCATTATGGGCTATGACCTTCAACTTTCATGTCTTGCCAGGGGGATTGAATATGGATTTTAAATTTCTCCCTGAGAATCACATAGTAGGGGAAGATTTATACTCAAAAACTTTTTATATTTTGGTACAGGGAATTGAACTAAGGGCCCTGCACTTGCCAGCAGGTGCTGTGCCACTGAGTTACATCCCTGGCCCAAAATGTCTTCTTAAAATTGTAGTGAATGCATTTTAGCTATATGCAGGGCACTAGTTCTAAGGCCTTTATGTGAATTAGATTAATCAATAGCTGTAGCAGTCCTATCAGAAGGAGCTATTATTATTTTATGGATAAACTGAGAGGCTAAGGCAACCCCAAACCACAGTTACTCCCCAGATGTACAGGTCTGGGGGCCCAGCTCCCCACTTCCTTCCACTACATATCATTCTGATGATGGGGCATCCTCCTGGGGTGGGATTTTCTTTAGTGGAGATCTTAACGCTGTGACTCAAGCCCATCATAAACACTGGAGAGCACAGGTGAAAAGAACATGGGATGGGGAACTGGTGACGGAGTACAGTGAGTCCTAGGGGCAGGTTATTAGCGAACTTATCTAATCCATTTCACAGTCTTCAAGGGGCAAACAAGAGTGCGCTCCAGCCCTCTAGAGGGATCAACAGAGAAGCAGGGTGAGAAAAGTGGGCTCAGGTCACAAAGGAGGGAGCACAGCTATCCAAGGCTCCCTGTCACTGGCTCAGGCTTCTCATCAGGCAAGTTCAGCGGGTGAAGAGCCAGAAAGCAGGACCACCACTGTAACCGAGCCTTTTTCCTTAACACACCTGCCCTCCCCAGCCACCCTGTCCCCGGACAGCAGGGCTGTGACCTAGGTAAGGAGCAGGCAGTGACCGCTGCTGTGGCCAGGGCTGACCGTGGCGCCCTTTCTCCACCCCTTCTTTCTCAGTCTCTACCCTCTAGGTAAGATATCGCCCTACACACTTCCTTCTAGTGGCCCCTGCGTCTAGCTCCAAGGACAGAAAGGTAGTGACTGCAGCTCTCTTATCGCAGTGCACACAGAACACAGCTATCAGGAAGAGGTGCTCTTAGTTCTACAACTCCTGGTGCTTACACATGTACTAGTTCACAACTTGGTCAGGAAGTAGTAGTGACTTGGCAACTTTAAGTCTTCCAAAAGAATTTTCCAGACTGTTCTAATACGAATGCTTAAAAGAAGTGAAAGGAAAATTTCTCCTGTAAGTTCATGAACAGCTTATAATTTTGCCTTTTGAAGATTCATTAATTCAACTGTCAATAAATTCAAGTTACTCAATTATCTATTAATTTACTACATGTCACCAGACTTCATACTAGGTGATAGAAAAACAGTACTGATTAGAACACGATTCCTGCTAGAGCTTGTAACCTAGTAAAGGAAAACATATACATAAGAACAAGACCTTTTTTGTATCATACAGGTCAAGCATCCCTTTCTCCCAACATGCTTGGGATTAGAAGTGTTTCTGATTTATTTTTATTCTGAAATATTCACATATATACAATGAGGTATCTTGGGGATGGAACTCAAGTTCAAACAAGAAATGTATTTAAGCTTTATATACACCTTATATTGATAGCCTGAAAATATTTTTATCCCCTTCCCCTGCATCCCATTCAACAGAATCATTTTCACTTGAAGAAATAATAAGAAAAACTTTTTGTACACTCAGGCAATCTCTTTTTTTATTAAAAAAAACTACATTCAGAGGTAGACTGACAGGAAAAAATTAAGTAACAGTCTATAAACAACTGATATATAGTAAATTTCTATAGTTTACAGTTCATCATTTTCATTAAATACATCATGACAACATATGTATTTGTAGGAATTCCCAGCTATCTGACTTAGAAGATCATTCATTCCTTAAGTAAACTGATTATATGTACGCGTCTGGAAAAATAGCCCTGAGCCTTTCTCTGTTCTCTGCGCTCCACATCCAGGTCTAGGTCCTCAGCTGGTATCAGGGAGAAAGCCACCTCTTCCCCAGCTCCCCATCACACTGACTGAGGGAACGCTGGGTCCGGGCCTCCTCTCTACACGGATGCCAGAGCTTCTCTCCACTCTTAACTGACGGACGTCAGCCCCTAAGAAGAGAAGCTGCAGATAACAACCCCAGCACCCCGCCAAGCCGACAGGCCCCAGGCAGGCTGCTGCCCAACACCTGTCCCCAGCAGGCTGAAGGGGCTGATGTCACACACCACAGGCAAAGGCCATGTCCATTTTAAAAGGTTAGCAAGTCCTGGTCTGAAATATATTCGATATCACACAGAATATTCACAGATAATCTCTCCTTTACACATCCTGCAACATGATAGCATGGTTGGGAAAGAATCATTCACTCATATACATTAATTATAAAGACTACTGAAAAGAGACAAGATATTAATTATGGCAACCTTTGCCAAGTGTGACTGGTCATACAGTTTATTATTAATATATATGAACCGTACATATTAGCGGAGTTCACACAGCATGCACTGATTAAATCTAACTTCTTTTTTCCACCTTCTCCTACTTTTCCTTTCTTCAGGGTTCCTATGTTTTCTGACAATCTTATAAATTTCTTATAAATCACAAAATATTCTGAGGAAATAATCTCTTTTTTAAACTATTCAATAATGTAGCATGTTCACAAACACACAATCACTTTATGTGTCATGGGTGTTCCTCTAATGTAAAAGTTCTCTACATCTCCCATGTTGTTTTATAATTATATTTTAATGATTTTAAAGGTAATAATGATTTACATCTCTCAGGCAAGCTATGACTAGTGACCCTAAACAATGTTAGATTCTGAGACAACACCAATTTCAAAGATTGTGTTTTTCCCAAATATATTATAGAAAACTCCTCTTTGGATCCAACAAGGCACTAAAGACAACATTAAAAAATAGATTTCTGCTTTCTCGTGCATCTGATACAACTACATTTACATGCTCTGCCCTACCATTTATAGATAGAATCATAGAAAACAATCTGATGTACTATCCACTACTCAGATATTTCCACCAGCGCATCAGAATTATAATCTGAAAAATCTAATAAATATTCTATGTTGATAACTCAGACTTACTAAATTCTTTGCTACTGTTAGGTCTTTAAACTGTCTCTGCTTTTATGCTACAATAAAAATACTCCAAAGAACACTTTATTTGCACTTACCTTTTCTGCATCATGAATGATTAAATTAATGGATATGAGAATCATAACATTTACTACATTTGATAAAATTTAAGACACACCAGGCTGCCACTCCAAACTTGGCTCTGCTCTTGACCTCCACCAAGTAACTTAAATTCTAAGTCCATTCTACAATTTCTAAAATGAGAATAATACCACTTGCCTTGGTAGTAAGTCTGCTGAAGGTCAAAAATTGGTTGATGTGGTAAAAAGTTCTACAAATCTAGTAGACAGGCTATTTGGGGATCTCACCTCAGGTTCCCAATGACTCATCTATTTAAAACTCTGGGGGCCTTCAATATACTAAGTGCCCAGTTGACACAAGGGTTGTAAAAATGAAAAAGCAGCACGTCCTCTCCTGGACATTCCTGAAGAAGAGAGGAGGAGATACCACCAGGTACCAGTACCACAGCAGGACACGAACCTAGTGCCATGGAGCCAGGAGCCAGCCCACCTTGGAACCTGGAAGTTCCAGAGGAGCTGATGTTTGAATGGGGTCCTGAGGGGTGGAATTAGAAGGGTGATCAGAATGAGGTACAAGCTCATGAGGGTGAGCTAGTATAAAGGGCTGGCATGTTCTGGGAAGGATGGGAAGTTTGTGAGGACAAGGTTCAGAAGAAAGAGGTAGGAGCTCTAAGGCTGGAGAGTTAGTTAGGCCCTAGTGACAAAGAGGACCCAGCTAAACAAGTGATCAGTAAAGTAACTACCTTTGTTTCAGAGGGTATCTAAGTGAGCCAAAATGAACTGTTCCTCCTTAAAAAAGGAGAAAGGAGGAAGAAGAATAAGAAGGTAGAGGAGGAGGTATCAACAGCAACAGAGTGAAACGTGGACTGGGTTAGAGAAAGAACAACTGGCACAGCAACCTAAGTGACAAAGAATGATGAGATGCAGCGAGAGCAGAGAATCCTCCAAGTTCCAGTCAGACCTGCGGGAATGGTGACTTTTCATCTGCCAGAAATTTCCTCTTTGGGAAGCAATCCAGCTTTCATGTTGACATAAAGGTTATAAACCTTAACATTGTGAGCTGCTAAGACAAACTAACTTAAACTGGGGAATTTATAAACAGCAGAAGCTCAGTATGTGCTTAGTGTGTGAGAGTCCAAGCTCAAGGTGGCAGAGGCTCTGGAGAGTAACGAGGGCCAGTTCCCCCTCAGCTTCTCCTTCTCCGTGTCACATGGCAGATGGCTCAAATAAGCTCCTGCAGATCTTTTTTTAAGGCAATAAACACCCAATCCATGAGGGCTCTATCCCTATATCCTGACCCTTTCTCTAGGACCCCATTCCTTAAGATCACTGCACTGGGGATTAGATTTCAACATATGGGGCGGATTAAGACCACAACACCTACTCTCTTCCCAACAACAGATGCACATCTGCAGCGAAGGGAATGAAAATGTGTACCCTCCTCTCCACTGAACTCAGTGATGCCTATTTTTTAAAATGGGGCTAGAAAGAAATTAGACCAAAGACAAGTGATTTCTATACAGATATATAGATACATAAATTCTTTTCAGCAGAAGTTAACTTAGCCATTTAATCAAATTAAACTGAGCATGAAAATAAATGCAAACATCAGATATGAATGGGTAATACATACAAATAAAAAGGACCAATGTGAGCCCATAATACAAAAAAGAAAGGCTGTATTTGCTGGTATCTAGCTTATTTTCTAAGATGAACAATTTTTTTTGTTATTCCAAAAAATGAACTTGAACATTAAATGTAGATATGTCAAATATCAACAGGTTTCCCCCTATAAAAATATCAAATAAAACAGATTTACTGTATCTGACCATTTCTTCACTCATGCTCTTTGAGAAAAGGAGGGCAAAGCCCTTTCGGGGCTGTAGTGATAAAGCCACATCATTTGTTTTCTGGTGGTTTGTTTTGTTTTGTTTTGTTATTTGTTTTTGGTCTTTCTGAGACAGGGTCTGGTGAGGCAGTTCAGGCTGGCCCTGAGCTCTCTTTGTAGCCCAGGCTGGTCTTGAACTTGCAGTGATGCTCCTGCTGCCAGTGCTAGGATTACAGGTGTGTGCTACCACGCCAAGCTCCTAAACCCACATTATGACTCTACTTAAACTACCTGGGGAGCTTTGCAGAGGCCCATTTTACACCTCCAACAAGAGGCCCTGCCCAAATCAGAGTCCCTTAGGTAAGAAACTGGTTTTCTGACCTTAGGCAAACAATTAGTTTTTCTCCAGTTTGCAATCCTAGGAAAAAAACAGCCATGATATTCTTAAAGCATATTTAAATCTGATTTTTGCCACAACTCTCTACATCTTTTAACAGCTTAAGGAAAAACCAATTGCTGCAACAGAATATACATAGAAGGTAATTTATAGCAAGCTGCAAGCTTAAGAGAGCCAACTTGTTCTGATTATGGAAGATTTCTCATTGTGGCCTCAAGAAACAATTTTCAGGAAGTGTAAGGAAGGTCAGTAACAACCCCACATCTGAGACACTGAATATATCCCCGTGAGCCTCCATTAATGCTCACTTCTCTGTGTGAATATAAATTCCTGTTCCTGCAACTGAACCTGAGGGTTCCAAATGTCCCATGTCCCAGAAGTGCTGACAAAGCTGTAGGACTGTAAAACAGATGTAAGCACTTTAAAAACAGTCTGACAGGTCCTAAAGATGAACAGCCTTGCGAAGTTCCACTCCTAGGTGCACACCAACAGAAAAAATACATCTACACAAACTTACATTATTCATTACAGCCAAAAACCAGAAACTCAAATGTCCACCATCTGATGAATGTTTAAACAAAACAAGGCAGGTCCACACAACAATAAATTGCTTGGCAATAAAAAAGAATGAAAAACATGGGTAAAACCTGAAAACATGTTAAAGGAAAAATACCAATCACAAAAAGGACCACACATACCCTTTATATAAAATGCCCAAAATAGACAAATCCACAAAAACAGAAAATAAATTAGTGGTCACTAGGGACTGGACTGATGCAATGAGAATGTTCTAAAATTAGACCACAGTAAAAGTTGCACAACTCTATGGATATACTAAAAACCACTGGATCATAGTGTGTTTGTCTGGGATTTTGTTTTGGTACTGGAGGTTGAACCCAGGGGACTTCACCCTGAGTTACAACCCCCAACCTTTTTTTTTTTTTTTTGAGTCATGGTCTCCCTAATTGCAAAATTGCCTGGGCTAGGCTTGAACTTGTGATCTTTCTGCCTCAGCCTCCCAGAGCTCTGGAACTACAGGATTAGCACAGCTTGAACTACAGTTTTTCAAACAAGTGGATTTTATGGTATGTACATCATACCTCAGTATGAACTGAGTTTGATACACGTTGAATTCCCTTTACCCTAAATTCTTAGGACCAGAAATATTCTGGACTTGGCCTTTTTTCAGATTTTGTGATATCAATATAAACATATTGGTAACTTGGAATTAGGACCCAAGAATAAATATGGAATTCACTTATGCTTTCTATGTATCATATTGACATAGCCTGAAGGTGATTTCAGAGTATTAGTAATGTGGTTGTGTTCTGACTGTGACTCATTGTAGAAGGTCAGATGCAGAACATTCCACTTTGTGGCACTATGTCAGCTGCAAAAATTTTCACATTTGGGAACATTTTGGATTTCGTATTTTAGGAATGGGTATGTTTAACCTCTAAAGCAGAAATGAAGATTGAGAAAAGCAAAGTCACCAGCTAGGCAAGCTGCAGGGAGAGAGCAGCAGAAACCTGCGCCTGTGAGGAGAGCTGCAGGGCTGCTGCTGCCCCATGTTGAGCGAGGCAGGAGCACTGCATCTGTCAGGTAGCCCCTGCCTTCATGGAACATCAACTCCATGGAGTGAAACCCAGCAGCAATCAAGTGTGAGCTCATGATGTTCAGTGAAGGGCAGTGTTCCAAGGAGAAGGAGCATAGTTCTAATTGCAGTCCAACAAAGGCCCTGAGCCAAAATGGAAGGGGACAGGAGTCCTTGAAGAATTCAAGTAGAGATGAACAAGAAAAGACGAAGTGGGTGAATTAGAGCAAAGGGGAGATGAGGGTGAGCAAACCGAAGATGCAAAGTATCCAAGATGGGGGAAAACCATCACATGTAAGGAAGGCTAGTGTGACACAAGACAGAGGTAAGAGACCATGGGGCTCAACACAACTGGAGAGAACAGCCAGGGGCTCAAGGTACAGTATGTGCTCCTACAGGGCAGCACAGGTCCAGAGTTCAAGCCCTGGGGCGGGGAGGGGCGGGGGATGAGCCGAGGTATATACTGAAGCAGGCCACAAAAGGCCTCATGCCATGATAAGGATTGGTTTTAAATTCTAACACTTCTGAAAATGCCTTGAGTGGTTGTTTGTTTGAGGTTAGGAGAAATTTTACTGGGAATAGGAAGAGCAGCTCCTCCCTAGTGGGTGGCCCACCGAGAAAGGTTCCAAGCAGTGACCTTGGTCCAACGTCTGTTTTTGGAGAGGGCTGGAACATGCAGAAGTGCAGTGGGGAAAGATCTGGGGAATGACAGTGGGCATCACAGGGCGCAGACAGGCTCTGCCAGGCAGAGTGGCTAGGAAAGCTGCTTCAGCACTGGGAACTGCAGGGTCAGTTTCCTCTCCCACTTCCTTCCACAAATGTTTGAATGAGCCCACCCGGCTGAGGGACTCCACACCCCTACTTCAGTACTCAGATCACCACTAGGAGGCCACGGGACACTCAGAGATCCCTATTTCCATCACCCAAGAAACTTCTCCATTTTCAACTGTCCTTATTCGCTGAAGAACAGCACTACAATGGGGCTAAAAATGTTTATTTGCTGAAACCCCTGCAATATTAATTAAACTTACTCCTCCTCTAGCCCTCTCCACTCCTTTTCCAAAAACACAAATGAGAGCACATCAGTTGCCTGCTTAAGACCTCTCAATACATTCTCACTGGCTTTAGTACGTAAACCAAACCACCATATGTACATTAAAAGAAATTGTCTTTGTGCGCCTATTACCCGTTACTTGAAGGCTAAGGCAGGAGGACTGCTTGAGCCCAGGCCAGCTTTGGCAAATAATGAGAGCCCACCTCAAAGAAATAAAAATTAAAATTAAAAAAATGAAGAAATCATCCTTAAAATTCTGGGAAGAACCAAGCATGGTGGTATACACCTATAACTCCAGCACTTGGGAGGCTGAAATAGAAGGATGACCATAGTGAGTTCAGCACCAGCCTGAGTCTAATGGTGTGAGATTCTGTCTCAAAACAAAACAAGCCGGGCATGGTGGTGCACAATTGTAATCCCAGCACTCAGGAGGCTGAGGCAAAGAGGACTGCTACAAATCCAAGGCCAGCCTGAGCTACAAAGTGAGCTCAAGACCAGCCTGAACTACAAATTGAAACCCTGTCTCAGAAAACCAAGAAAAACAAAATTCCTAGGAGCAGGAACTATTCAAATCTTATTAAAACTGATGTATCATTAAAAATCCTTAAGAATCATCTATCTGTTGTTAAAAAGCTCCCAGACACTACATTACACATCACTAATTTTGTCTGTCTCTCACACTGGAACATAAGCTACTAAAACCTGGCACATAGCAGATGTTCAATAAAACTGCAAATGAACAAGAGCCCTGGTATTACTGACCACAGATTCTAAGCAATGTTCAAAAAGAAACTGGTAAAGTTTGTAATATATTGATTCAAGAGGGTTTTTTTTCAGTTCCTAAGAAGTTATCCACAGTTACAAGGAAATATAGATAAAGGGAAACGTGGCCCACCTGAAAAGCTATTAATGACGTGTGTTTTAAAAGAATTTTAACTTATCATTAACGTTTTTTCCCACTAAGCTATACCCAGGCTGAACTAGGAAAGCAGCAAAGGGAAAAGACACTGCTACATTCTTACAGGCACGCATTACCAGAGCAACTCAGTGATTCTCTCTTCCTGAGAAGCAACTCAGCAAGATTTAACAAGTGCTATAAAATGGTTCATAGTCTGCAACTATAGCAGGCACATGGCTTAACGGTAATAAAAATGAAAAACTACAAACATCCAAATGACCAACAGTAGGACTCCGTAAACTACGCAATCTCAGAGCTGAGTACACAGCCTTCAGAAACTTTCATAGGCCTGCGGTGCAGCTCAGTGGTAGAACACTTGCCTGCTGTGAGCAAGGCCCTGGGTTTGATCCCCAGAACTCCAAAAACAAAAAAAAAAAAGTATGTGGATTCCACTGACACTTTACAAACATATTTCTGTATTTTAGGATTTTTCAAAAATCAGAAAATAGTACAGCCTCAATTCTGACTATGTAAAGGAGTTGAACATACTCTGCCAAAGATCCAGAAATGGAGAGGGTGACAAAGTTTGATCAAAGCAAATCTATGCAAATGACCTGTGTTTGTGAAAGCTGAACACTCTGGACTTGTGGAAGCAGAAAGTAAGCATCTGGCAGCTGCTCTGTAGAGCCTTCTGTAGAGATCCTGCGAGTGCCAATTCCAGACACCTGCAGGAAAAGAAAAGGGGTGCCCCTCTGTCAGAATGCTACAGCACACCCACCAAGTTGCTCGACCACCTCTCCAAGGGAAATCGGCATGGTCACTACAATACTGTTAGCCCAGCTACCATTTATCTGTCTACAAAAGAGCAGGATGAATGCTCTATTTCAGCTGAGTCTTCTTCTCTATTACCAAATCTTTTTCACAAATGGACAACTTTTCTGATGTGGGACCTCATATTTTATGGAACCTGGTAAGAATTAACCACAACAGCAACTGATCTTGGCTCTGAAATTACTTGACGACACATGCTTTTAAAGATGCCACGGATATCACACTTAAAGATTCCAAACTAGTTTTGTGAACACCAACAAAATTCTTCACGTGCTCTTCCTGGCAAATAATGGTATGACATGGTTCTACTATTGTATTATATCACTTAATGCTAAGCAATAATCGAAGACAGGAAATTAGATTACTAGTGTATATCTGTATGTGTTAGCCTGAACACACACTTCGAAGATAACAATATGTAAAGCAGCAACAAGCGGTGTTTTTTCTTCTGTTGTTGTTGTTGTGGATGTTGTTGCTGTTGGTGATGTATGCCTGTTTTCTTTCTTGTCCTTGGATTTTTGGTTCTTGTGTTTTCTTTTTTTTTTTTTTTTTTTTTTTTTTTTTTTTTT